>WJFB01000538.1:0-57132 GCA_009870185.1 Pygmarrhopalites habei
TATTTTATTCCTTGCATATATGAATTCATATACCCCTTGACTGAAGCCCTTAATTTATGCATGAGTCATATCACCAGGAAGAAGGGACAAGCAGGTGTCCACTGCGACGACACTACGACGGTCTGCAATTTTTTTTATTGTGAATGGGTTTGCTTTATGAAATCGGCACATATTTTCTTGTGCGTGGTTTTCCTCGGAAAAGGATTAGCGGGAGAGGTTCGCTCGTGTTCGAGAAAAACGGTTGTGAACCCAGCTTTATCCTGTGTTTTTTGGGAAGGAGCAAACCAAAGAAGAAGAAGCCTAGACTTTCCCCCCTCTTTCACATAATAGTACATGAAGGGAAGACACAGGTTTTCTGTACTGCACTTAACACACACTCTCTTCTCTCAGACTTGGTGAGTGCAATTGCCATTGGGCAGCAGCGGGTTAGACGAATAATAATGTGTGTGTAGTGTACACACACAAGTATAAATATGGATATACAATATGTGTAGGGAATCAACGTAAGAGAGAGAGAGAATGCAATAAAATCATGCAATGCAATGCATGTGTATAGTGTTCGGTATGTGTATATGCACCACTATATACTGTACATAGGTGTGTATATAAATGAACAAAAATATGGAGGAGGACTCCAAGTACCTACCCTTTGGCTTGGCTCTTCTCTCAACTCAACTCTTGGCTCTTGTTGTATTAGTACAAGAGTAAAGTAGAGAGAGTAGTTGTTGGTTGGGTATAAAGGTAGAGGGAATAATGATATTATTCTCTCTCTTCTAATGTATTCAAGTCATGAGGACGCTAAGCATGGCACAGGTGTCTCGGCACAGTCAGAGAGGCAAGGTAAAGTCTCTCTCTCAGGTAAATGGCTAAAAACCCCACTAGACGAACATTCCACCTGCTCTCCGGCAATCCCCTCCATCCCTCTCTCTCTCTCTCTCACCTGTCCACGTTTCTCCCCACACACACACTGTATATATATGTACAGGATTATTTTGTAGCATATTATCCAGTGTGTCTACATATGGGATTAGAGGGGGATCGTGTGTGTGTGTGAGTGGAATCGAGTTTAGAGTGAGGCAGTGTTTTAATGTGTGTGTGTGTGCACCTCACAATTTGGAACTGTGCAGGTGAGGGAACGAGGGAGAGAGAGGAGGCGAGTTCTTTTTAAGCTTCCCCTTCCCTATTTTACTACATACACTCCAGAATGAATCGCCGCAAGACTTTTTCTCGTTTTTTCCTCTCTCTCTGTAGCCCGTGACTACATAGCTGGATTTTTTGATGGAATACTACGAACTATATTCAGTTTCTGTCCGACTCTTCACATATACCTTGTGTGTGTGTATAAGGGATACACACACACGTATTATTCTGGATATGTTGGGATGGTTGTAAAAAAATCATTTTACTACAGTCCAGTCAGTCCACTACCTACTCGTACAATGGAAAAAAGGTATTACATTGAATACATACCCTCAGCCTCATCATCATTCTCCTCTCTTCCTCCTCATTTTCATCTCCTGAGTATTGGAATATAAAAATCTGTGGCTCTTCTATATTCCATTGCAACCATTTTTGATTGTTCATTGTCGTGAATAGGGACAAAAAACAATAGCACCAACCACAGCACAACATCTCATCCTCATCTCTGAGTTTGTCTACGTATTGAAATATACATGTATCTATGTACACACACACACAACACAAACACACATCCTCATCCTCATGTGATGCTCGTGTTCGTCTTTTCCAACTTCATAGAACACGTTAATCTCTCGCTCTTCTTTCTTTCTTCTTCTTTTTGTTAGATGGGAAGTTAATGGAAGAGGGGGGAAAATTCTCCTGTTTTATATCAGATTCAACTAGCCATGGCCATATCAAACACCGCTTAATAAATATATTTCTTGGAATATTTACAACAGAAAATGAGACTCCAAGAAATTGGAAATTTTGAAAAATCGTCAAAATCCGGAGTCCACTTTTATGTACAGTCAGAGAGTGAAGTGTGAGGGTTTTTTAAATGACGACTAAACTTTAATTCAATTCTTCCATCCATATTACTTATCTATAATGCTAACACAGTGTGTTAAAAACACTCCACACACACACGTGAGATGCTTCACGACATTGTCGGATTCATTTTTCGAACTCTGACCAAACTCATATAAATAAAAAGTATGATACGTTTAGTACATGTAATGAGCCTCATCCGGCATTATTTAAGATATAGGTAATCAAGTACTTTGCTTCAGATGACTTATGATCCTCAGACAATATTTGTGTGTGTCACACACTGTGAATTTAATTGGCTTCAATATTTTCTTGTGTGGGAGTACCTTGAACAATTAATGCATAATTTTCCATTATATTTCGTGTACAAAGGAATTTGTGATCTCTTTTTGCCCAGCCCATTCGAAGAAAGAGGAAGAAGACAGTGTCAATCGAATTTGGACGTGAGAAACGTGGAGAGACACACACAGTGCAGTGAGATAGGGTTAAGAAGAGATGTTGGGTCTGGTGTGTGGGGGGGGGGGGGCTGCTGGAAACGGAGACTAGTGTTCGATCTATGATGCAGGCAGGGTACTCGCAGCTTAGCAACTGGAGGAACTGAACCAAATGCCTGAGAGTCTCTGCTGCTCTCATGCATCTCAGCCTCGAACTTCCCTCAGCTCAACATGGCTCACCTCATACCATCCTCCTCCTCCCTTACGAGAATTGCATGAGAGAGAAACCCAAGTCATCTCCGACACTCTCATCTCTCCACCACAACCCAGACCAACATCTCTAATCAAGTTATTTCTAAATTCTAACTCCCTCCCTTTCATCCCATAGATATACAATGTACACTGTACAAGTAGAATGACCACCTCACACTCAAAAATTTTAATTCTACATATCTAATAATGTACAATTTTCTCATAAAGGAGAGCAAGACAGAGAGGACGAAAACCAATTACAAATTATTATGAAATCACACTCATTCATATTCATATTGGTTGCTACAAGTTGTGAAGCACAACTATGCCTTATTAAATTGACAATTTACAAACTAGTTTCTAAAAATAATTATTTAATTTGACTAACACTCAATACTATAATTGCAAAAAAGTACATCCATTTTTTGTGTTTCTAATTCTTTAATCACTGCACATTTTTCCTATTTATGACTCACCTTGTTTTCAAAATTCCACTGTCAAATATCCATGAATTGACTATTAATCTCTACAAAGTCATTTTTCTAACTCAAATTTTAAATCTCCATCAATTTATCCCGTGATTTTACACAATTTAATAGAAATCGGAATTTTTAAGTGGAAATAAACATTTAGTTGGAGAATTACAAAAAGAAATTATACGAAAATAGAATTATCCTACACAAAATAATTATTGTTTCCAATTAGAGAAGAAACCATTGAAGAGGGAAAAAATTAAATTTGCTGACACATGACCCTCCATCTCTCTCCCTTCTGTTTCTTCTTCTGCCTAACAAAAGAGAGTTCAAAAACGGGAGACTACCTTTCTCTCATTTTATGCAGAGCTGGAGGGAGAGGAGGACGAGATGAAAGATAATGGCGCTATGTATTTATGGATGATAAAGGGTGGAGAGGAAGAATTGCTTTTGAGGTTCAAATGAAGCATCATCGAGTTTGAGTTTTGCTAGAGCATGAGAAAGAGAGAGGAGGAGGGGGAGAGAATCGATTGAGGGATCACACACTTAGCAAAATAATACAGAGGAAGACGTGCTCTGTGATTAATTATCTCCTCAGTCTACTCTCATCCTTGTGTCTCTCTCCATACATACACACACACAAGCACACACACAGAGTGGCTCACTCCTCTCTCTCTCCGTTGAGGCGATGGCAAAAGACTTTGCTCTCCACACGGACCGAGATGAGATAGACAAGAGAGAATATGCGCATAAACAATGCATTTTGGCAAACGGCAAGGCGGTCATCAGCATCATGGATGATGATGAGCACGTCTTCATTGTTTCTCCTCCTCCTCCTCCCCTTCCTCAAGAGTTGAGAGGAGATGGAAAATTCTTTTTTAAATCCTAGGGGTTAGTTAAAATCTAATCACTCCTCTTTCCATCCCTCTCCATTCATTAAATTACTCTTTGAATTTGAATTCCATCATTTATTTTTCTCTCCAGTCTCCCTCCACACACACACATACACTCACTCGACTTCAACTTCCATCCAATTTGACTGTATGTGGCCATTTTGTATGTATGTGTGTGAATTTGGAGGATCTACAAAATCCCTAAATTTTTTTTCTCCTCTCGTTTTCTTTAATATGATTTCAGTCAAGTCTACATATGCCCCTTCTACGTGGCACAATTCTAAACCTCGTATATTAATCCGATTAAGATGATTGAGAGAAAGATCTACGCATTTTTCTCTCAATCGCAATTTTCTCCCCCTTCTCTCTCTTCTTTCTCTGTCAAAGAATTAAGGTCATCTGCTTTTTTGCGGAAAGGAAAACTGAAGAAAGTTAATTGCAGTCCCAATCTCCTACTTCTCTTTCTCCAATTAGAAGATCAACTACGGAGAGAGAGAGAGAAAGCAGAGGGTCAGTAAGCTTCAAGGGAAGTAGGAGGATAGAACAACTTAGTACGAATGACCAGGTGATTGGAATTTGTGGGGAAATATTTTGAGCAAAATACGTTTTCATATATAATTTATAAGGAATTATTCTCTTGGTAGAACAAATATGCCATTTCAACTGTTAAAAGCTAAAAACTGATTGGTCAAGAAATTTGGGTGTTGATGTCCAAATGAAATGAAATATGGCAGGAGTAATTCTTTGAAAAAAATTTTTTTGAATGAATTTTTTGAAATTTTTCAAAAAGTAAAGTTCAAACTTTTGACCTTGTTTGGCCTCCCACCATATAAAGTATGAAAGAATTTTTCACACACATATTCACTCCAGACATGGAAGAGAAAGTAAGAGAGAGAGAGGAAGAAAACGAACACATTTATCAGACTGGAAAAGTTTGGGATGGGAAACAGGCTGAGTTTTTCTCACGATTCTTTCTCTTTCCTCTTTCACTCTCTCTCTCTCTCTGTCATTTTCCATAAGGTTGAGAAATCACTTTGAAAATTCAAATACTCTCATTTCCCAACCTTTCTTCTTCCTCTTCCCACAAAACTCAACATTTCTCCATGAGATCTTAATACAAGAAATTGCTTTAAAGAATTTTAAGCTTCCTCCACGTTAAATCACCTTTAAATATCACGTCAATCTCAACTTTCTCCAAAAAGAAAATCCAAGAGTCTTTAACATAAATACATTTTCTTCAAATTTGTTAAAGCTAAAATCACTTTTTCAAAACACATCATCACATGTCCTCATTCCCCAATGATGAGGTACGCATGAAAATCCCGGAGACAAAGAGTGATTGACTCATATACATTGTTAATTATGAATAGTGTGTCTGTGTTACAAAATTAATTCTACTCCACTGGATGCATTTCACGCAGAAACGAAAGGATGCAGTATGCACATTACAATATACAAGAAAATTCAAAATTTGACTCACCCAATTTGTTTCCACTCCTTCTCTTAACCCGGAGACATATTGTTCTGGATCGTATACACTGCAAAATTCAAATTTAGTTCCATCATATATAAAATGAAAGTTAAGTCAGTCAGTCAGGAAGAAAGGAAGGAGGCCCTTCTTTTTTTAATCAACTAAAAGTTTTTCTACACAGTCGCCTCCCCTTTGCAAAATTGTCTCTTTCTCCTTTCTCTCATTTTGAGTCTCAACGACACTAGACAGAGAGAAAGATGAGCTCATCAAAATATTTCCTCTTTTTTCCACACCAAAACTAAGGATAGGAAGAATGAGAAATGATTGGCTGTATCTGGAAGGACAATCTTAATCCATAATTGGAGCTGATGGATAGAGAGAGAAAGAGAAGGAATTTGCTCATACTCACAAATCGTTTAATTTTACACAGGGACTAGGATGTTGTACAGAGGAGGAGGAGGAGAGGAGGAGAAACGAAATGTAATTGATTATCCCCTACTCTTCCTCAACATTCTACGAAAGATTAACAGAGCCTTGTCTTCCCCCTCCACTCCCCTTCCCTCTCTCTCTGTCGCTCTCTTTCTCTTGCTGTCGTATAAATGTATATAAAAATCCTACACACGATCTCCCCTTTCCTGTCTTCCTTTTGGTGAAAAATATTAATTGTGTGGATCACATTAAGGCTGGAAAATCTTGTCAATTTATCAAGAGGGGGGTAGCGGAAAGGGGGAAAGGAACGGAAGGAAGTGGGGAGGGAAAGTCTTAGGTTCGGGCAATTTTGTACACCTTGCATAAATGTCTGTACTTCATGTTTAATATCCGCAAGAAAAGAGAGGAGGAAGAGAAGTGGAGGAGAAAAAAACGAGCATCTTTTGTAATATCCCCTCTTTACTTTCTCTATTTTGGGTACACATATTACACCATACATAGACTGAACTCTCTTTCTCCTCCTCTTCCATTGGATTATTAGAAAAGAGAAAGTATAATACAATGCATTGTATAGTTACCTGATGAATATGTGATATGACTTCAGTGTGCGTTGCGTCCTCCAATGAGCGCCCATTAACCTCCAGAATCTCATCGCCAACTTCCAAATCTGCTTTATCAGCTGGTGAGCCTGTGAAGACAAAAAGAAAACGTTTTCGGTTTAAATGAGCGTAATGTAGTCAACGACTTTAAGAGGGAAGAGAAAAAAAACTTTTCCCCTTGTGCACATAAATATATTATATAGAGTACATAGATATTAAGCAAGCAATATACATACACAGTGAAAGCTAGTATCTTATTTAGCCATTATTTGCGGGGAGAAAGTTTGCATATGTTTCTCGTTAGAAAAAAACGTCGTGGTAAGAAATATGCGACTGCATAAGGGGAAAATGGTTTTTTACACACTTCTACAATTCCCCTCATCATTCGTATATCCATGTAAGTGTGTGTGTGTGTGTAGAAAAATATAGAAAACGAAACAAAAGTAGAGAGGGAGAAGGGGAGGGGGTCGTCCTGGGTTTCTGCACACTGAAAGAAATTAAGAGAAAGGGAGAGGGTGGAGATCGTAAATTTTGTTGTGTATCCTGACAAAAAAGGAAAGAAAGTGAGTACAAAAATATTTGAATTTTTTTTGAGACGAGTAGAACTGAATAATTTAAACTGGAGAATCATCTCTCTCCTCCTCCTCCTCCTTCAACCCTCCTTTCACCCATTATATTTTTTCTGTGAATTAATTGCAACCATTCGCATCTTCTTCCCTCCTTCCCTCTTTCTCTCGTGATAATCTGTAAAATGCTTGAAACGGTCTGTGCTTGAGTCTCTCTCTCCCTCTTTCTGTGTGTGTGTGGGAGAAGGCGGAAATTTTCTTTTATTTTCCTTCGCTCCAGCTTCTACACATTAGCATACAGTGTGTGTCGAGTGTACGCTCCAACTTTGCATGGCATTAGAGGAATTCGAGCCTCTGCTCTTACTTCCACAGAGAGAAAAATCTTGTTAGCACAAAAGAGAAAGCTGAGGAAAGTTAAAAAGGAGAAACGACAAAGAAATAGTTGGGGCAGATGAGGAAAACGCTGGTGAGTGGGGTGAGAGAGTTAAGATGGACGAATATATATTTTTTTCTGAATTTTTCTCCCCCTCCATCCTTTCTCCACAGATGATCTCTGCAAAAAGGATGCTTGCCCTAACTATGACTATACAATGTACTATTATGAACGGGAGTTCCTTCTCTCTCTCTCTCTCTTTCTCTCATTGTGTCTTTCCGTTCAGAGTATCTTTCTTCTTTGTATTTTGGCGAGGGAGGGAAGAAACTAAGCTGCAAATATTATGCATGCATGCACAGGGAGCCACATAGAAAAGAAATCCGTAGCGGAGGAGGAAAGTGGTGAAGAAAAGAAAGGAGTAGAGAAATTGAAGGAAATACATGGATAGAAGATATACATATACCATTGTGATTGTGGTTTTGGAGTTTTTGGGGTGAAACTGCATCCGAGGAAGATGCAGAAAGGAGTGTAAAAATTGTGTGGATGGGATGCTAGGAGTAGAGTAGAGAAGGGAAGGGAAGAAGAGATGATATTTTAGTTTCCCTCTCCTCGTCGTAAAAAAGGCCTCATAAAAGTTTTTGAGAGAATGTGAGACTTGAGAGGCGGGATGGTACGGTAAGACATAGTGTATGTACACCAGGCGTTGTCCATCCATCTGCCCATGTGAAGAGGGAGAGAGTATAAAAGTAAATTAAAAGCATGTATGAGACTTTGAAAGAGAGGAGGAGAATTTAGTGGAGAAGATAAAGTGCTTCTAAACGCAAGTTAATCTAGAAAAATCTAGTGGAAAAAATCCTATTGAGAATTAAAAGATTTTTTTCCCCTCTTCTTTCTTTTATCCTTTCCTCAAACCCCTTTCTCCATTCTACTCCACTCTACTCTACTTTCTCTCTTCACACTTTTGTGGAGGAGGAGACAAAAAGTGTGGGGTTCAAATCGTTGGCACGCAAACTACCCATGACACATTAAGAAGTGTGACCACAAGACCTCTATTGTTCGAGAGAAAGTACAGACAATTAGAACTGTCGTCAGTCCCCTTCATCATTTTTGGAAAATCCAAAATCTGGAGAAAGGCAAGGATAAGCTTGATTATAGTAGAAATAATTTCTAATATTGGAAAATACGTCAAATTATCAACCCTTGTAAGTACTACATGTTTGTATGAATGTTTCTTATTAAATAATAGACAGAAGGATATGGAAAGGAGGTCTTCAAGTCATTTGATAAAAAAGACTAAGAGTCTTTAGATGAAAAAAATATGGCGATAAAAATTCGCTTTGACGGTTTTCATTTCCTTCTCTTTTCTCTCTCTCTCTCTCTCTTTCTTTGTTTTTTTTGTTTTTCAGACAGGAAAGGAGGAAGAATTCCTTGGAGGCTGATATTTATCTGGAGTGGTTCGGGAAGCAGACGCAAAAGAGAGGGAGAGAACGAAGACGAAGATTTTTTTTCTCTCTCTCTCTCTCTCTTCCTTCCTCTCGTCCTCCACGCTCCTCGATTGAATTCAGCAGCCGTTGAAATCACCAAAATTTCCTATTAAAATCTACTTGACTTTCTCTCACACTCCTCCCTCTGTGCCTTTCTCTTTCCCTACCTCTGCCTGCCTGTGTGGCTGTGTGGCTGACTGTGTTGGTGTATTTGTGTGTGCTTTGAGCCTCCTCCTTCGTGTTTTACATTACTTTATTTGTACAGGAGTGGTTGATGTCCCTGGAGGCTTCCTTGCTCATCCACGCTCTTTCTCTTTCCCTCTTCTCTCCCTTCCCTCTTCCCAATCTTCCTTTATTTTATGGTGTTCAATGGTCCAATCCCTCTCCTCTCCCCTCCACTTTATAGCCTACAACTGTATTTGTTTTATTAGACTAAACTCAATACTTACACAGATTTGAACACTCCCTATCCTCATACCACCTACCACCACATTATCCATACAGTGGTCTACCCTCCCAATCATAGAAACAAAAAAACCGAAGCATGTATTGTACACAAAAAATTGTTTTTCTCTCCACTCTAAAATGCTTTCTCCTTCTATTGTTCACAAATGAATACTTAAAATTTAACGAAATGTTTGACTAGATTTTCAGAAATTTTACACCGTCAGTTTCAGGACTAGATTATTTTTGACTTTGACCCGCTCAATTTGTGAGGTCCATAATTTTTGTGCATGCACATATCTAATTAATGTTTAGAGTGGACCCATTAAAAAATATAAGAGAGAAAGGGTTTCAATTTTCAATTTCTGTCCTTCTGAATATGCACAGAATTGTTCTCCTCAGTAAATGTACATTTATTTAGCTCGACTGAATCCAGGGACAATTTAGCGTTCTAAAGAAAAGAAAAAAGTTTATGAGAGTATGTTTGTAGGACTTTTGGATAATGGGAGGTGACACTGGGACGATGGAGTTTCATGAGCGAGGTGCGGCTTAATCTGTGGAAGTGTATATAAGGATGCAAAAGGAGGAGAAGTAGTGCTGACGAAAATAGAGAAATCATAAAAAAAATTTCTTTTTATCTTTTATTGGCATAATTTCCTCCGCTCCATAATACACACATTTGTTGGGGGAGAGTCGGAGAGTTGTGTGTGTGTCTGTGTGGAATGTTCCACGTTTATTCTTATCCTCTGTGGGAGAAAGGGGAATAAAATGAAGAGAAAGGAAAAGGTTGTGTGTATGTGTGTGGAGTCTGAGCGTTAGTGACATAATAAGAAAAAATATGGAGAAAGTGGACCACATCACAACCATTGAAAATCCATTTTAAATAAAAAGGGGGAAAATCGATGCATCTCTCTCATACCCTTCCTCGTCTTTTCTTCCTCTTTCACCGAAAGGTCTATGAAAGAAAAAGGAGAGAGAGTAATAAAGTAGTAACGGCTTCGAACTGACTTAACGAGTCAGGGAAGGGAAAGTGGAACAGATAGACGAGAAGAAGCTTTCTCCTAGTTTCTTGAGAGAAGAATCCTCATTTCAATGTCGAGCTGCCACTACTCTCTCTCTCTCTCTACCACTGTTAGTGTGGCTGGGAGAATGGAAAGGCTGAGATATATAAAAAGGAAGAGGAAGAGAGAGGGAGAGAGAGACGAGGGAAAGACGCAAAGGGAGAAAAACCAAGTTGAGGGAAAGAGAGTGAGTGAAAGTGCTTATGAGGCTTCATATGAGTAAGTTTAATACATTATTTGAAGAATCTTTAAATAAAGGATTAAATCATAAAAGTTGCCGTTCATAAAGTCAGAAAAGAAGAGGAGAAAGTTCCTCCACATACAAAGACAGTCTCTCTCTTTTTCCCTGAGCGGGAGAATAGAGGAAGGGAGAAAAAGAGAAAGTCTTCTAAACGGAGGGAGGGAAGTGAAGGAGATGGAGATTTCTAGTCCGTTTAATTTTGAAGAATCTATATATGCATTAATGATGCATATGCATGACTTGAAGGGTTCTTCTTTCTTCTCATTTTGACTGATGCCCTTTCTCATCCTTTCTCTCTTCCTCTCTGTATATGTATATGTGTGTCCTCCATTCTCCATCCACCCCCCTCCCAAAACATATTTCCTCTCTTTCTATCATGTGTCCTTTTACATGACGAAGAAGATTGTTTATACATTCTACAGTTGTTCTACCCTTCAGTTCTTCCCGTCTCCTCCCTACTTTTGTTAATTTATAAGCATGGTGGAATGAAGACTCATAAGTCGAGAGAAAGTATAGAAGAGATTTTGAAAAAGAAAGGGGAAGAACGGGAGAAGGAGCTCCAGGCCATTTTTTGATAGATTTTCAAATTGCACACTCACGTCCCTCGACTTGACAAACTCAGAGAGTCAATATAGAAAGGAATGGACGAGGCTTTTCTCTCTTGACTTTGTGAGTGTGAATGTAGAGCGTCTGTTTTTAAGATGTTCTTTCACTCTCTCTCTTTCTCTCCCTTTCCCTCTCTTTGCCTGTATGGTTTTCTCCATGAGAAATTGGGAATGAAAATGGAGAGGAAGGGCATGAGGATATGGGACTGTGAATAATAGAATTTGGAATCTCTACACAATTACATCTTCTCCCCATCGTCCACACACACGCCCACTCTCAATGTCTTCCATCATGTGTACGTACATACTGAGTGTGAGTGTGGAGAAAGAAGGCTGTAAAGCTGTAGTGGAGACAAAGGGACTTTGAGAAATCGGGAGAGTCTCTCTTTTCATTCAATGAAGTAGAGACGGAGAGAAAGCCAGAGCTCAAGTCAAATGATCATACATTGAGTTGTTCCAATTGAAAAATTCTAATAGAAAATTGCACAGAGAATTTGCAAATATGAATTCTCTCTCTCTATCTCTCTCCCTTTCGTGTCTTGTCTGCTAGTGTGCTCTTCAAAGCTGCTCTCTCTCTCTTCAAATATGCAATTCCCACTCGAGAAACTTTTGCTATTGACTCGTTTCTCAATGAAAATCTTGACTTGCCATTATCAAATAAGGAAAGGAAAGAGAGGAAGAGAGAGAGTGAATTGAATCTCCATGACGAAGAGGAGGATGGCGGACATTTAAATAGACTTTCATCAAGGGGGTAGATGGTATGAAAAAAGAAAGGCGTTAAAAATGTCCGGCCATGCATGTACGTGTATGTAATGTATGGTTTGAAATGGTAAATGGAGAAAGTGTGTGTGTGTGTGTGGCTGGCTGTAACAAAATGAATTTGTATTCCTAGCCTCACTCAGCTTTGATGAGCACCGTGCCTAAATTTAGCCCAGGCTGAAGAGGATTGAGAGGCAGAAAAAAAGGAAGAGAAGATGGAAATTCATAGGAGAGTGTCAAGGAGCATCGATCCGTCTCTCTCTCTCTCTCTCTTTCTTTCCCCGTCGTCGTTATTCCTTGATAATTTCTCCGCAAAATTTTCATGGGAAATTGAGATGATGGCCTTGGTCCTATCTTCTTAGGTTCTTCCAATCATCATTACATGTACGTGTGTGTGTCTGTGGGACGTTTTTAACACAATGTTTTTTTTCGTTGAGTGGAGAGAGGGAAAATAATTGCACCGTCAAACTCTGAGTTTTACGATCCGTTTTAATTTATTTGGAATTTTTTTCGAAAGACATATGACGTAGAGCCAAGTGAGGGTCCTGGGGAAATGTAGTTTAGAAAAATTATATAGAGGCAATGACCTCGTGCCAAGTAATGAAATTTACGGTAAACTGATAGAGAACGTGTATTTGTGTGTGTGTGTGAAGGTAGATGGGTTTGGATTACACAGATAGTTGTGGATGAATTGTGTCATAAATCATGAGAGTTTGGTTTGAGGGCTGGAGAATTTGAGAGATCGCTCACTCCTTCTCTATGTACGGGGAAAACCATGGACCATGTACGGAGTAATGTGGAAGTAAGGAGAAAGCTCAAGGAAAATTGGTTAAAAGTGATTGGATTGAAAATTTTGGTGCAGTCTAGTCCACCAATCCATGAGAAGAGAGAGTGAGAGAGAGAGAGGATATGAGGAAAGAATGAACGATCCCATGTCTCTCCCTCCCTCTCTCTATCTAATGGTGAATGATAGGACAGTTTGGGTTTGGGAATGAAAAACAAACAAATCAATGGAATTCCTCGTTGAAATAACTGGCAATAACTGAAATTGGGTAAGAGAGAGAGAAAATGAACGTGTGTGTGTTTGTGTGGAAATGTTTGGAACATTAAAAACATGGAGGGCAGACGGACTTCCCACACAAACACATACATTCTCTCTCTCTCTTTGTGAGCAAGGAAGGAAAAACCTCTTTTGCCTTACGATCCCCAGTCCTTGCTTTGCTCCACCAATTCCTGCTTTCCCCTCTTGTTCAAGACAAAAGGAATGAGGCAAACACATTAAGAACAATTACGACAGAGAAAGAGAGAGAGTGAAAAAGAGAGAGGAAGGGAATTGACATGAGTTTGCTGACAAATTGTTCTACTCCCTCCATTTCCCTTTTTCTCATTTTTGGTCACCCCAACTTTTAATAAATGGCATGGAAAGGTGGAGAAGAGAGCGAAGGGATTGTAAATTGTGTTTGTCTATATTTTATATTACATATCCATAGCAGAAGGAGAAGGGGGAGGAGGAGGAGGGAAAGGTTGACAGAGAGAAACTAAAAGGGAGAGTGAAAGTGAGATTATGTAGAGTCGTTTTTTTTCTCTCTCCTCTCCCCTCCTCTCTTCTTCACTTTCTCCCTTTTTCCCCCCTTTAGTTAAAAGTTGCGTTCAATTTTACTACTTTTCTATCCCAATTTCAACTTTTCGATTCTGTCTGTCGGAGAGGGGGGAGGATCGCATCATTCACCCGACTCTTTATTAGATTATCTTTATCTATCCACATGGACCAAACCAACCAACTCCTGGCTCGTCTCTTCCCTGCCTCTCCTCCATCCATACACAAGGCAAGGAACACACGTACACAGTCACACACACACATCCAGTCACAGTCGGCTGAGAGTCACTGAGGGGCTTTTCGCGCAACATAATCTAAACTCTGTAGGCTTCCCAGACTCGGAGTAAGTTGGTCAGCTGAACCGCCGTCTCCCCGTCACCGCTGCTCTTCTCTCCCTGTCCTCTCTAAGGGTTTCCTACACACACAACTTATACTAATGGGTTCTCAAAATCAATACTTCACCTACCTACAACCGTTATCCTCTCTCTTCCCTCTCCTCCCTGTCTCGGGCATGAGAAGCACACACACACAGGAGACAACATATTGGAACAAGTCAAGAACAAGAATTTCTATGCTAAAACATGAGTTTGGAGCTCTTCCTCCTCCTCTTCCTCCCCTTCCTCACAGTTGAAAGTGGCCAAAATTGCTTTCTGACTACAAAGTGTCTCTCCATACACTCGACATTTGTTCTCCCTGTGTGTGTATGTGAGAGAAAGAGAGAGGGAGAGTTTGCACTCTGAATTTGCATGGATAGCAAGAGGCCTACTTGTAGGTCGAGGCTCCTTTCTCTCCTTTTGTTATTAGGCAAGATGAAAGGGCGAGTATGAGGAGAGTCTAAAAAGGGAAGGCCCTGTGCAGGAGACGTTACATTAATTTTGGCTGGATGTGTGTGTGTGTAGGAGAAAGGGAGGCTTCGCTGTAGTCTTTACTGTGAATTGGACGTAGGGAAAATGAGGAAGATGATGGGAATGATGAAAATAAAATTAATCAGGTTGGGTAGGTAAAGGGAGAAAAAAAGTTGTTCATTGTCCTCTACTTTTTCTTTCCTTCTCACTCCTTTAGCTACAATCTCGTTCTTGTAGATACAGTGAGGGAATAGACATAGAGTAGAAGGAAAAGATGACAGATGAGGAATGGAAGAGGGGAAATAAAAATTTTACAATCGCCATCGTCCCAACCCACATGCGGAAAGAGAGTGAGAGAGAGAGAGAGAGAAATGTGATGGAAATGTCTCTAGCTCTCTTTGTCTTTTCAAGATGATGTAAGTAGTGTGTGTGTGTGATATTTATGATGAATGGTAGTATCCAAGGTTCTACACTCTTTTACATCTCATTTCATTCGGCCATTTTGAGAAAGCGAGGGAGAGGGAGAGAGAGAGAGGAGAAAAGAGAGAAATAAAGTAGTCTGTTTCATTTGAGAGCTTTGCTGGTTGGAGTAAAGGAAGGATGTATGGGGGAGTTTGAAGAAAAACTTTTTTATGCTTTTGTATGGAGAGTGGTTTCATAAATTTTTGAGGGGAACGCCTCCTGCAATGCGCTTAAGTAAAAATCAGAGAATTTTACAGAGAGTAAATTGAGCATTGTGTGTATACATACAGTTGAGAAATTTACATACGACATATTTTTCAATTAAAAATCTCAAACACAAAATTACAAGTTTAAATTAGTCCACAATTTTTTTTACAAAATGTGCATCCAAAGCTGTCTTACTTTTCTAATAATATCATTTGATTTATTAATTTGACTTCGGGGAAAATTAAGAGTTTTAAAAATGAATCACGTGTTCAAATGTCTTCTCAACACTTACGAATTTTTTTAAAAAAAATTGTTCCAAAATTATATTTGACTTTCTGGTCGTGTAAAGGTCGGCTCACGGTTCATATGTATAGAATTTTCTTGAGAAAAAATAATTTTAATATTTCTCAAAATGGACCAAAGATGAGGATAATTTTCAATTCCTTCCCTCCTCGTATTTTCACAACGAAATATAGAAACAAATGAGAAAGGGAAAAGAATGAATGTCAGTTTGTATCCCACAAAATTAAAAATATTTAAATTTCAAACTTTTTTGAATTTATTCCTCCTCTCCTTCACATTTCCCCGCATCCCACATTCCACGAGGCCTAGACAGACAACGTAAGTGAGTGTCAAGTTCATTTTTGAGAGAATGGAACGAAGGAAGAAGAAGGGTGGGTGGGCAGGGAAATGGTCGTCGGGAGAGAAGGAGTCAGTCAGTCAGTCCCGCCAGACATGTCACTGAAAACTTTTACCCTTCCCTCATTTTCTCTAAAGTCTCTTTTTCTCTCTCTCTCTCTCCCTTCTCCTCCAGCTTCACCCACGCACTTTCTTCTCTACCCCTTCTCCTTTCACTGTACCCCTTCTCGTAGATAGTGTGTTTGTGTCTTGTGTATTCTAGAGAATAGTGTGTGTGTATATATGTGTGTGTGCCAGGGTCGTCTCCAAGTTTGAATTGATGAAAGTTGTGTCTCACAACCAGTCACGTTTCAATGATAGCTAATGTCACCGACAGGACTAAAAAGGCACACACACACATACACACAGATGTACACACGACGGCACACAAGTCCAAATCTCTCTTTCTCCACGTTGTCCATGCATGAAGGAGAGTTGAGCATGTTGTGTTATGTACCCAGTCTCTTGTTAAACTTGGAGATAGGAGTAAAAAAGAACAAAGTCACATTATTATTTCAGCCTGAGACTCGGAGAGACAGCTGCTTTCAGATCAAGGAAAAGAAAGGTAGAAAATCTGTTCTTTATTTCCCTACCAAGTCAAAGGGAACACCTAACATCAGAAATGGCTGATTTCCTTATTTTGATTCCTACTTGCTCTGTCTCTCCCTCTACGTTTTTGCTTATACAGATAGTAAAAACAGTGAATTTTTTTCTCTACCCTGACAACTTCCCCATCCGTCTCAGCATAATTCCCGTAATTGACCCTTGTCTACAAAGATAACAAAAATTGGGAGGACAAAAGCTACGCTATACGTTACTTCTTGTGACCTTTGAACTGTGACATAAAACAACAACAAGAAACCTCTCTCTCTCTCGTTCTCTCTTACGGAACAAAGGACCTGTCCAAATAAGCTGGAGACTTCATGAGCTCATACAAAATTTCACACACAAAAGCAAGGACACAAAGGTATATATATATTTGTAAGGGGGCGAGTATGTACGAACCGTACAAAAGGGAAATTCTAGGGAGCAGACTGGAAAGTAGAGAGAAGATTAGAGAGGGAAAGTCTTTTCATTCTTCAGAAAGGGAAAAGAGAGGGATAGAGGGAAAGAGAGAGAGAAACTTTCTATTTATTATTGTTCTGCTTCTACTGGATGGTAAAAAGAGAGGGAGGGAAAGAGAAAGGCAGCTGAGTTGGGCGAGGAGAGATAGCCCAGAGAAGGATGAGTTGAAGCGGACGGCGACGACGCGTCGATCCAAAAATTAGAATTCGTGAATTACACAGATTACACAGTATATCCATCGAGAGCGAGCCACATACAGGGAAGCACAGAGGCAGAGAGATGCCTCCGCGAGCCAGTGAGGAGAGATACAGAGAGAGGGAGAGAGCACCAGAAATTGAGAGATGTGAGTCCGACTTTCTCTCTCATACTGAACATTTCTTGATGCCTTTCTCCTACGCTTTATTATGTGTGTATAGATTAGGCTGTATTCATGGAAAGTTGCAGTATACACCCATAAAAGAGCAGAGAGAGAGTGTGTGTGTGTTGGGGGACGACGAGAGGGGAGTTTGAGGGACTTTTCAATTAAAATTACGAAATTACCATATGCCTCATGTGGTTGTGTCCTTGTCTTTTCATCATCCAGGAAAAAGCCACTTGGTCCCCACCACTCACATACAGTCATACAGTCCCTCTCCCTCTCGTTTTAAAAGAGGCTGGGAGTGAGAGTGTGTGTGGATGTGGTGGGGAGGACTGGGAAAAGAACATGAGATTTTTGACTGGTGGTAAATACCAATGACAGCTAACATGTGTGTGTGTGTCCCAGGTTTTACATGAATTTGCTTTTTGTAATGGAGACTTGTCACAAAAAATTAATTCTCCTCACATTTATATTCTCCTCCCATCTGACTTTCCCCGTCTGACTGGAGTCGAGGATGGAGAGAGAGAGAGAGGGAAAGGAAAAGCGGGGGAAATAGGAATATTTCATTATCGTAAATATGATTTTATTATTATACACTACTCTCCTTGTATCACATCAGTCTTTTGTTTCCCAACTTGAACTCCCCAGTATATTTGGAGAGTACTAAAAATCTGAATCTTATTTCAATAATTGTGTAAAAATTCAATCTTCCACATCTTGTACAATTATCCAATCATTTCTACGTACTTCCTTTCTCCAACTTTCTACCGTTATGAAATTAAATTCTACCTTGTAAAGAGTTCAATTAAATTACATGAAATGAATGCACAATTTATTATTAATGTGAAATGTTCAGTCCACAGTTTTTCAACATTATTTTATGGGTAGGATTATTATTTAAAAATATACATTATTCTAAAAATTTTAGCATTACATTGTAACAGTCCGGGAGTTTCTCAAAGACATCCATTAATGAACCTCCTTTACTATAACGTATAGTTGAATGATGATGGTATTATTAAATTTATAAATAGTGGAATAGCACAAGCAGTTGCACACACACAGTGAGAGAGAGAGGACCATGACTATTAATGTCCATGACTGTAGAATTTCATGAAGACAGAGAAAGGGACAGCCGAGAAAGTCCCTGGTTAACTCAGCTGATTGTGAGAATGGAGAAAATGGAGAGGGAGGGGAGGAAGTTGAATAAAATTTAGATGACTTTCCCCTTCCTCTCTCTCTCTCTCTCTCTCTCTGTCTTGGTTTTGCAATAGCCAAGGCTGAGACTCAATTCTCGTTGAGTTCTCTCATTTGCTATTTCCTCATTTGGAAACGTATGGGAGGAAGGGAGGGAATGTGGACCTTGCACAAAGTAAAGAGAGTAGACACACACCCAGAGAAAGAGAAAGAGAGAGAGACAAGGTACTAATGATCCAGGGAAGGGGAAAGTGAAAATACAGGAGAGTGTGGTGGTAGTAGTGGAAATAGATGTAGGGGCGGGTAAAACGGGAGGGAATGAGTGAAAGAGAGAAAAGTACAAAAGGGGAAGATGGAAGGATTCAACCAAAGGGAATTCTCGACACTTGACTCTGATTTGAAATGGAGTCCTCCCCTCCCCCACCCTTTCAATCTTGACATAATGGCGAGGGAGGAGGAAAGGGGACTACCACAACACAAACTCAAGTACAGAATCCTGTGCTGGATTTTCATTTTCTCTTTTCCTCTATTTTTGTCCGTAGTCAGTGTTATTTCTCTCGCCCATTCTTACACACTTACTTTTGTGCTTCAGGGAAGTTGTAAATACTATTATGAACAATTCGAATTTTCAAATTTTCAATGCAAAAAAAATTCAGATTCCTTCTATACATAAGCATATTTAAACAAATAAATTACTAATGGATCTTAATGAAAGGAATAGTGCGTGAGAGGGTGAAAGTAAGTTTCATTGCTGAATGTGCAGTAATGTACAGTATTAATACTGTGATGAATTACAATGGAGTCTGTTTAGTTGTTCACATTTGTTCCAACTGTCTACTACAATGAGTCATTGATCTTCTTTTTTTGATATTTTCCCCCTCCATTCTTTACTCTCACTTATTCTCTCTCGACTTTCCTCGATCCCCATGAACAAACAGAAACATCTCATGTAATACGTATATATATACTGGAGGGTGCGAGGGAGGCTGCATGGACACTGCACTGTAGCACACAACTTGAGGCTCCGTAAAGGAGGGGAAAAGAGAAAAAAACTTTTCTTTGATGCTTTTTACAGACAGTAGCTATTGTTTAAGTTGACTCAAGCCACTGTGTGACTGTGTGTACTGTACGCCGACTCTCTGCGACCGATCTTTCGTCCACATCTAAATTTCCCTACCCACCTCCACTAAATGGGAGGGGAGGAGAAAGTTCAGAAACAAGGAAGAGAGAAAACTGGCCCTTGGGTCCATACTATGGGCATCATTTGTCCACAAAAGGGAAAACCACCAACGTCCCAAAGAGAATGAGAGATAGAGAAAGATTGCTACAAAATTTTGTGTGTAGAAAAAAGGGCCGATAGTGAATTGTGTATTTTGTGTCGTTCGTTTTTTTACAAAGAGACGGATTCCACTTCACGAAAA
Source organism: Pygmarrhopalites habei (assembly GCA_009870185.1). NCBI lineage: Eukaryota > Metazoa > Arthropoda > Collembola > Symphypleona > Arrhopalitidae > Pygmarrhopalites > Pygmarrhopalites habei. The sequence goes on from WJFB01000538.1 coordinate 19,922, forward strand.
TTTTAATAGTCAAACAATTTATTTGATTTTGTTACAAAATTCATACAAATCAACCGTCAGTTTGATGTTCGCTATAAAGATTTATAGGTTTGTGATTGGTTGAATTATGATGGAGAATTTTACATGATTGTTTTGAAATTTTTATAATACAATTTTGTTTATTATTGGGTCAAAATTTTGCCTAAATTTCTAAATTTTTCTGTAAATGATTTAAATAAGTGAAAGCTCAACACGCTTGTAAAAGTGTTTGATAAATGAGCTTACAACTTGGGTAATCCTCCCCCTCCCCTTTTAACTCACCTCACTCACACAACAACAAGAACACTTTATCATTCCTATGTGTTCAAAGAAAGCTCATCAAATTTCGGGTGAAAGTGATGGGGGAAAGGAAATTTAGTTGACGTTTAAGGAGGCAAGTGATTGTGGGGTTATTTTGACAAGTTCTCCTCCTCCCACGAAAAACTTTATTTTTTGAAGAGACAAAAGACCACACACACACACACACAACACTCACTCACACACAACACTCACTCACACACTCTCACAAAATTTACATTGCTTGAGGAGGAAGAGAGCTTGAACAGTTCAAACTAATGTAGAAAAGAAGAGAAGAGGGGAGACAGAGTGAATGAAATTGTGATAAGTCGTGTGTGTGTGTGTTTTCTCCACATGTACAGCAGAATGTGTACAGGCACAGGACTACGTGTCTCTTGTACATGTCCCATATGAGTCCGTACAGAAAGAGAGAGAGACTACAGTTTCTATATAAATGATTCCAGTTGAAAATGGGCAAAGAAGTAGGGGGAAAGAGAAGGGGAGCATGTGTGTGTGTACTAAGCCGTCTTGTTCTTGTTCTCCTCTTCTCCATATTTGACAGATGCCACAAGACAACATTTTCGCTACAATGACCTTCTTTCTACAAAAGAAAAGAACGACAAAAAGGAGAGTGGAAGAAGAAGAAAGTCTTTGCTCTCTCTCTCTCTCTCTCCTCCCCCTTCTTAAACAATCACCAGATCCTCTGTACGCCATTTTTCTTTAAAATTGCCCTCTGTCTCTCTGTCCTTTCCAATTTTCCCTCCCCTTTCTTCCTTTCTCCTGTCTCTTCAACCTTGTCTCAGCTGCATAAACACAAGACACACAAAACACATACACACACACAAGACGACTACCGGAGAATAGTCATGAAGACTCACCATCGCCTCTTTTCTTTCTACTCATCAACTTAACCGTTTCTTTCCTTCTCCTCACTTTCTCTTTTTCTCTTTCTCCTTGACGTTGAATTATGAATTATTCTCCTCCTCAAAAATCGCCCATTAATGTCACAAGGAAGACGAGCTCCATGTCCTTCTTTTCTTGTGCATGGAGTACCAATTACAAGTTTCCCTGTGTGTGCGCTCCACGTTTGTGTCCATGTCACACCTCGCCTCCCAGCCTGGAGGCGACAACAAGTTTTTTAAAAGTAGAAAGAAAGGGAAAAAGAGAAGGCTGGCTGTCGCTGACAGTATCTCATCTAAAAGGCGAATAAAAAGTCTGTCTGTCATCCTGGAGAACTAGAGGAAAGAGGGAGAGAGAAAAAAACCTCCTCTCCTCTCTTCCTCGAAAAAGTACGTTAAGAACCCGAAGAAAAGAGAGGACAGACCAAGGCGAAGACGAAGATGGCTGAAAAAAGGAGAGTAAAGAGGGAAAACGTTGACTCAACAAGATGTCTTTCTTTCCATCTCTTGCCATAGCTCTCCCTCTTTCTCTTCTACTCTTTCCCTCCTTTCCAGAGTTTAGAGGCCAAGTCAGTAATTCTGTGTGTGTAGAACGTCCTACCTCCTCCTTTCTCTCTCTTCTCCATTCTCCTTTCCAGAGTTGAAGACTGCACGACCGCCGCATCGAGTCAATTATTCATATAGCATGTAATAGGAGAAGAGGGAGAGACTGTGAAAGAGGAGGGAATAGACGATTCGGGTAGTACATATATGGCATTGGGCTTGGAACAGCCTGTGGACGTGAAGTACATGAGAGCATAAATCGACAAAAGAGTTCAACTCTCTATTTCTCTCTTTGGGTTAGTGTGTGTGTGTGTGTGTCTGGGAGTTCTTTGTCTGTGCGAACTAAACTTTGTGAATGTAGCGGGCGATAAGGAGCTGAGCTTGACGGTCTCCGAATCTAAGACGACTGACTGTGTACCCGTATACTTTCAAGTGTGCGTGTATGAAATACATATTGAGTAGACATGTACGTACTTTTTGGACCGGTGAAAGTGGGAAAAGTCGGGGAAGGAGAGATAGCCCATTTTTTTCTAAATTATTGAACCCCTCGCGACAATCACCTTAGCGTCTCAAGTCAAGTCAGAGAGAAAGGGAGAAAGACTGACTCTTATGAAAACGAGCCATTCATTCAATTGTCTTTCTCTGGTTGAAGTCAAACCTATCAGAATGACTTGTTCCCATTCTCTCTCCCTTCATACACTTTGTCCTAACAAGAGTGTGTGTGTTGGAGGGAGGGAGGGAGTGAGAGAGAAAGTAAAGGGGAAGACTACCATCAGCATCCGACTCTGACTCTACACATCACATTCCATTTGAAAACACATCAACTTTCACCACCACTACGCTCACTTTTCCTATGAACTCGCACTTTCTCTTTCCCCTCTTTCTCTCTCTCTCTCTCTCTCTTTCACACTTCCCAGTTCTCTCTCTCTCTCATATCCGAATCGCTCAGATTTCCTCAGCCGACTCGAGTGTGAGAATCAAGTGTGAATTGTTTGATAATTGAAACTTTTGTTACTCACAAACTCCTCTTATCACTCTCCCTCTCGCTTACACACATGCGTCTCAATTGAGAATTAAAAATTGTTTTGCCCTTCTTCTTTCTCTATAAGAGGGTTAAATGTAAGCAAAAAACTTTTTCCTTTCTCTTCCTTCAACTTATTCTACTTTCAATTAGTATACACATAAGCGAGAAATAACCGCTTTGATTTGTACAAGGGATTGATGCTGTCGTCTAGATTTGGAGTGTGTGGGTGTAAGAAAGGTGAATAAGAGAAAATGGGAGAGGAAGAGAGAGAGAGGGAAAAAGTTGAAATGCTTATTTAAGTCGAAGAAAATGCCCAAAGGACTAGAGTAGATGACATTGGGAATTACATGGGGGAACTCTAATCTGGTTATAGACCCATGTTGAAAGGCTGAAAGTGTCACAGCGAAGGCTAAGGAGCAAGAAGGCAGGAAGGTAAAGCAGAGAAAGAGAGAGAGAGATGAAAGTTCAACTGGCAAGACAATAAAGTCTCATTCATTGAAAGTCATCAGGGCATGCATTCTATAACCATAGCCATACAAGGGCTAATACCCATCATCATTAAACGACTTCCCCCTCTTTCTCCACGATTTTCACAACCCACATTTCCTCTTCTTTCCTCTTTTCAGCTCACAATCCTTTTTATTATTTTCTTCCTTTCACCACCATCTACTTACCCATAGCCATAGCACAGGGTTAGGGTTAGTCACACACACACACACACACACACGGCAATGAAAGGTCTACCTCTACTCTTATTTAAAACTACTTCTCCACTCAAACATTTTTTCTCTCTCATCTTCTACATTACTCAGGTATACATACATGCATGTGTATGCAGTTGTGTGTATGTGGCTTCATGTTCATATTCAAAGGTGAAAGTAAAAGTAAAAGTCGAAATAGAAATGACTGCGGAATTTGTCCTCTCATAAAATTTTCTCTCTAATAGCTAATGAAACCAATTGGACATATATTGTATGTGCGTAGACTGTGTGGCTGCGTGTGTGTGTGTGTGTGTTAGTGTACAAGAATTTTCCTTGTTCTCAACTCACACAGGTTCCTAATATTCTTTCTCACATCCCACAGTACTATGGTTTTTGACTGGGAGTCGTGATTCTCCACTTTCTTGCTCTCTCTCTCTACATAAACTACTTTTTTTGAGTGCTTGTAACAATTTTCTGTGAACACTTTGAACATTTGACTTTCTTCTTCTCTATGTTACAAAGACGGGGTAGTGTTGTGTGTGTGCAGAGTATAGTCTGCAGTGGTGGAATGGAGAAAGTAAGACTGTATAGGAAGGAGTGAAAGGGAATGTATTGTACGTACATGTGGGTCTAGAGTGTGTATGAGTATCAAGGGAATAACTCATAACTATGTGATATTTTTATCTTGTTGATCCTTATTGCTCTTGCCCTCACAAGTTGACACAAGATCACTTATCACTTTCCACCATACATAAACATCAGCTGAACATCCTCCTCGTCCTCTCTTTTCGACGACTTGTTTTTTTTGTCCAGCAAAAAAATGGACAAGAATTTATTCCATATTTTTCCTATTTATATATATGTGGGTGTGTATGTGTGAGTTTACCAAGGCCTCCACTGCACTTCAACTGGATGGTTAACAAGGGTCGATTCTACTTCAATTTTTGTCCGTCTGCACTATCTCTACACTTTTTTTCTGAATGACTTTGACCTCGAAAATTTTTAGTTCAAAAAGTCAGTTTTTTGGGTCAATGTAGACTTGTTCTGAATGAAAGTGAGGGACAAAATTTTTAGATTGTGAGGTTCTAATTTTTAACAAATACAAATTAAATTAATTTCACATTTAAAACTATAATCAAAAACCGTCTATTTTTATTCTATACTTGACATAAGAAATCCAATATGTTTGTTAAGGGGAAGAGAGAAAGTCTCCAATCCAACCTTTCACTCCACGTGAATTTGATCGCCAGAATAGTTAATGCAAAGAAAAAAATTTGCCTGGACAGCAAATTTATTTTACTCCAATTTCAATCAGCCTCAATTCCCTCGTCCTGAATCAATAGAAAGAGAGCGAGGGAGAGGGGAGAGTCAAACAGATGAGAAAATTATTTATTTATACTTTGACGAGCTAAAATGTAGAGCTGAGGAAGGGAGGATGTGTGTGTGCGTCAAAAAGTCAAAAATCACATTGTTGCCAACATTTGGCATGAACAAGTATCGTCCATTAAATATTCAAAGGACTTCCAAACTCCCAGCCTTTCTCTATTTCACTTTCTCTTCTTTGAGAGGATAAAGGGAGAGAGAAGGGGAAATGAAAGAGAAAGGAAAATGACACTCAAATTTGTGTACTTTAAATGCTCTCTTTCCAGAAATCTCTATGAGTGTGTGCCTCTCTCTGCCTCTGTGTGTATGCTTTCCTGTGCGGAAAGTGTGTTTTTGTACTCTAGCTTCAAATTTGAGAGAGAGAGATTTACAAAGTGACCATTAATTCAAAGAGAAGAGTTAGAGAGTAGGCCATGGGAAGTGAGTGTGTGTTTGTTGGTTCAATTTTTAATTCATGAGGGAACATTATACAAATAGACTGACCCTACACGAGCACACCTCCACAAAACAAAACACAAGCACACACACACTCACTCGTACATGCACATTTGCGATGTGATTTGATTAACCCACTCCCACAAAATTCCAAGTTTAGCTCTCAAACTTTCTCTTCCCGTCCCAACTCTCCATTATTGCACTACAGTAGACAGCATTAGAGGGAAGGAGTTGGGTGCCAATTGATCCCCATTTTGTTCTTCCTTCTTCCCTATTGAGGAATTCAAAGTACAAAAGTGAATGAACGTGAAGAATTTTTTTTGGAACCCCTTCCTCTCTTTCTTTTCAATGAAGAAGAATCGGAGAGAGCTCCCCAGTCTACCCTCGAAAATTGGAATATAGACCCACGTGGCTCCAGAAACGGGGAATGAGAAGAAGAAGAAAAGCATAAAGAGAAAACGGTAGAAAACACAAACACACACACAAGATTGAGTGTAGTATTAGCACATATGAGAGCACTGTATTATTTACATTGCTCAATCTCTCTCCATCTCTATTCCAGGAATATGGAGAAAGTGGGCTATGGGGGAGAGAGAGAAAGAAAGCCTGGGTGAGTGTACATATAATCGTAAAGACCGCGAGGCCACCAATAATATCCCACAGAGTAAAATATTGCAGCCATATCCCTCGCCTCGCCTCTAATCTTCACTTACACTTGGATAGAAGCTGTGACGTGCTAGGAAGACTCCAGTCTCAGCAAAATTAGAAGTTGCCCAGATTCCCATCCGCTTTCTCTCTCTTTCTCTATTTTCTCCACTTTGCACCCTCATCCAGTGTGAGTGTGTGTGTGTCGGGGTTGTGAATAGAGCCAAGGCCTACATCATGTGGATATACAATTTTAGTGGAGCGGAGAGGCCAGATTATTATGAACATCCTTCTTCTACATGATGGGATTCATAAGGGAGATGATGATGGTGTATGGAGAAACCTATCATAAAATCCCAATTCATAGTCTCTCCCAAATACTGACGCCGTTCCTTCCCTCCTCCTCCTTCTCCTCCCATATCTATAATATGGGGTGTGAGAAGAGGGACTGTGTCTGTACTCCCATTTATCCCACCATATAACTTTCCCTTTGAATATAGATAGGGGAAGAATGAGGACAAGAGAAAGGTAACACCATCTTTTATGGCTTTTACAGGGGAGGAGAGGGAGGGGATACCGTTTTAAGCTGTGAAAGAAAGGGTGGAGGGAGAGGTGAAACCAATAACTTGACAAGGTGATAGTTTATTGTTATATTTAGTTCCCTGTCCGTGCTTTTCAACCCACATTATTTAAGAGGTAGTCCCTAAGCCGCCCTCTCTTCCTTTCTCCAATCCGCCTTTCCCTAATCACTACTTTCTTCCTCCCCTTCCATTTTTGGTTGTGGGGGGAAAGACAATAAAAAATTAAAACCACGTATATTAGCGCCAGCCATATGGAAGCTCATGAAAATCTTTATTGATCTTCCATATATTTTAAATGCAGCAAATTAACCGTGTATTGTAAATGCCATTTAATTTTACAGCATCCCTCGAATTGCACAAAGTAAAAAAATTCATTTTTCTCATTTTTATCCTCGACTTTGAAAAATATTTTTGAATTATCCTGGAGCTACCGAAAGTTTCACCAGGGCCATAGCCACGTGCTCAGCTTTTTTGTCCATGAATGTTTTAATCTTCACGTCACAAGAAATCGTGTTGAACTGTGTGTGAAAAGAGTAACTCCACAGTTTAATCAAAATTTAAATTGAACCATCCAAGCTGAGATGAAGAAGTGGAGAAAAAAACTTTGAGCACTTTCCACATAGTAAATTGGAGCGAATATTTTGCATGTAAAATTTTCAAGTTTATTTTGAGAATGAGGGGTTTGCAAAGAGGAGGAAGTTTCGGATATTTTTTCTAGTCACATGTAAAATAGGATGGTGGTGGGCCATGAAATAGTACAAGGTAATATAAGTACAAAGTAAGGATATTCTTCGAATCTTTTCCCTGTTCTCTTCCCATATTTTTTTACTCTAGCGCACTCCACTCCAATGTCCTTTTATCCCGTTGGAAATTGAGCCTTCCTCTCTCCTCCTCGACTACTCGTCTCGAAGAAAAATGGAGAGGGAAAGAAAACAGATAGAGAGAGTAAGATTGTAATTTAATGGTAATGGACTGGAGTCAAAAGATAAATAGATCATGCTTCTCATCAATCAGAGATTTGAAAGGTTGTCTAAGCACCGACCCTTCCAACTTTCTCTCTCTCTTTCTCTAGGTATCGTATAACAATTCCCTATGATAGTCAAAGATCAAGTTATGATCAAAATATGCAATGTTTCCTTTCTCTCTCTCTCTTGTACTGCTTTCCCTGAATTTCAGGTGACTGGCCTCTCCAATGTAACCAAGGAGACTATCCTATTGTGAGACTCACAACTCACTTTCTCCTCCTTATTTTTGAAAAGAGTTCATCCATCCTTTATTGATAATATAGAAAATCTGAGTGGAGAGCTTCTTTCCCTTGTCCTACTGTATTTTTACTCTCCTCGTCTTCAGCCTCTCATCTTCTTTCCCCATTTGTAGACAGCCCGGAGCAAGTCTGCATGAGTGGAGTGTGCATCTTTGTGTCTATGTTTGAGCAACATATTGACAAATGACTAAGAAAAAATCTTATTTTTAACAATTTTCAGCGGCTGGTCAGGACAGAAATATCAGAAACTTCTTTCAGCGAATTTCCATACATTTATTTCAATGGATGAAAAAAATTACTGTAGTTTTTTGCGTTGTACTTAGATAATGAGACGAACTAAACTATGAGTGAGCTGAAGTGGAATCAGTGAAGAAATGTAAAGCAAGATGCTTTCCCCATCCACATTTTTGTGTTGGACCATTATATGGACCATAGAAACTGGGGCAGAAGTTTGAACAGATTTTTATGGCTCAATTTTCTCCACATAAAATTACAGATTAAACAAAACTTCTGAGATAGTTTGAGTGCACTTGTTTGTGAGTGTATGCGCGCAGACTTTCATCTTGTTATTCACATAAACTTCATATCTAGCATGGAAAGAAATTCCTTTTGTCCAGAAACTACCAAGATTTTCACTGAAATTTTCAATGAAAAAATGTGTAACTAAAACAGTACAGGAAATTCTTTTTGACACTAATTAAATCTTTGTATTCAATCTGAAATTTCCCCTTCATACTTTTGTCTCTTTTTTATCCTTGACAGATTGAAGTATTACAGGGAGGTAAATTGGTAAGTGACAAATTTACAAAAGAGGCATGGCAGTCAGGTCATTTAAATTTAAATTTCCTCTCCCTCTCTCAACTCTTTTTTGGGTAATAAAGATAAACACGTTCCCGTCTTGTTCCACACACACACACACACCGTCACACATACATACACACACACGCACAATGCAAGAAAAAAGCTTGGGAGCATTGCGCGGTGGAGGGAGGACGAATGAAAGAAAGGATTTGGAGCGGCTGTGTATGTGTGAGTGCAATCTTCTTTCTCCCTCTTTCTCCTTCCAACTCCCGCTAATGGCTTTGGAAAAGTCGGTTTATTTGAGTTTGATGGCTGTCTCATGAATACTTAACTTAATCAAGGGTCTCAGTGGCAATGGAGAAGGAGGGGAAGGAGGGAGGAGGACAGTCATCTACCCCATTTACTCATAATCTTACGTAAGGTATTGGGAATGATCTCGCTCCAACGTACAAACCACAAAATCCCCTATTCTTCCAAGGTTCAAGCCCATTTGATTCTCTCTGGCTGCTGTGTATCTATACTTGGTGTCTTAGCGTTATTACCTGCCTCTCAAACTATTGCAGTCATTGCCAGGAGTGGGAGTGTAAAATAAAAGTTTTAGTCCTCACAATTCCAACCTTTCCCTCCTACAGCGTTCTGCTCTACTCATTGCGTCTCCACACTTGGAAATCATATTCACTTCTAAACTTTCTCTTTCTCTCTTTGTGAAAAATGGAAGAAATGGGCAGGGGGACGTATCATGGCATGATGGGAGGATGTATCAGTTTTTACCAACAGAGAGAGAGAGAATAGAAGAAAAAAAGTGAACTGAGGGGATGACTTCCGTCCGCCACTGTAACCTAACGGGTAACATGGCGTGATATCACACCATTTAGTTTTTTCCCTCCCGCCTCTTTCTCTTCTTCTTTTCTCCTCTCTTTACCTTCTCCAACCAACTTTTGCAAAGTGTCTCTCTCGGCGGTGTAGGTAAAGTCACCTAAATCCAAAGAGGCCTTTGGGACACATAAAACTGCATCAACTATCCACCGCATCCTTCTCTTCTAGCCTACAGGACAGTTCCTCCTGCTCTGTCTACGTATTTTCATACTCCCCTTCCCTACTAGAGTCCTTCCGTCGGAAATGGTCAGGAATAGAAGGAAAGATAGTAAAAAGAATTTTTCAACACTTTCACCCGTGTCTTGAAGGAATAAAAAAATCCACATACATACGGAGTACTGCAGGTATGTCTGAGAATCATTGTGGGCCCCTTGCTAACGTAGGCTATAAATTATTTTGTTACGAAAATAGAAAAAAAGTGTTACCTAATTCTTTTGCAAACAAAAGTCTTTTAGAAGAAAAAGAGCAAAAAACTTTTAAATTTTTTAAAAAATTTAAAAGTTGTTGATTTTACTTAATTTGCATCGTTTATAATTGCATTTTAAAAAACTCCCCATTATTTACAAATCTTTATCCTCGTTCTGAAGTATCCCAATTGACATTCAAAAAAATCATACGTATTTACAATCCTTTTCCCAAACATTTTGAGGAGGATAATATTAAAAATTCCATTACAAACCCACACCCACTTCCATTACGTGACATTACAAATTTAAAAGCTTTTTGCAAAGCCCAATCTCTCCCTCCCAAAATATTCTCATTTCTGTGCCTCTGCAACGAATTATACTTTCCAAATGACTAATCAACTTTATTTGTGGCAAACCGCGAAAGGAGAAAGGAGGTGGATAGTTAAATAAAATGAGATTGTGTCGCTATGTTAAAAGCTAAACCAACTTTGATATTCTTCCCCACTTCCCTCCCTCAATTTCCCTCTCCATTTTTCATTTAATTTCAGAGAACTGTGGAAAGACCAACAGTAAAGATAATAATGAAGAGAGGAAAGGGTGGGAGGGACACAATTCAGCTGAGTATTTCGCTCACTAACAATTTTCAAAAAAGAAAGAGTGAGAGTGAGTCAGGGACTGCAATTTGAAAGGTGACAATTGTGTGCTTTGTTTACATTAGACTGGATATCTGTGGTGTGTGCCATGAAATTATCAGGACATGGATGTCATGGAGGGAGGCCTTTTTTGTGATACATCACAAAATGTACACAAATGGAGGAGGGATGGAGACATTTCCCAACGGATTTAAGAGAGAAGGAAAGGAAAGGATACACCAAAAAATGATGACGAGAGTCTCGTGTACGAGACTCACTCGTCAGTAGCAACATGCATAAATGACATCCAGAGAACACAAAACGAGACAAGGACAAGGACAAAAAAAAGTGAACACAGGAACGAGACGAGACAATGAGAATGGAAGAAATGACGTACCATAGAGTTTGATTTTTTTCTCTGTGGTTTCCACAATAATGATAACATATCCTCCCAAATCGACCATAGCGGTGGGCTCCAAAAGGGTCAAGTCAAGCAGCTGGAATACATAACACGGGTCCAGGATGAAGTCCGCGAACGATGAGCAGAACACAATCCGTAGTTTTGTTTGCCTGGGAATTGGAGGACGGTTTATGAATGTGTGTGTGTGTGTGTTTGTGATTGTGTGTATTTTTCCTGTGTACTCTTTTTTCCCTCTAATTGGTCACACAATCGTGTGTGTGTATGTATGTGTTTGGGGGAGAGTGTGACCTCAGTTCAGCCTCGTCGTCAATTCTTTCACTACTTTTCCTTTGTTTGCAGGGCGATGAGGACGAGGACACTGACTCAATCCTTGTGGTACACTTTGAACACTTTGACAAAAAGGAAAAGTCGTCGGTGTCGGTGAGGAGGCTGAACAACAAAAGTGGCCCATAACCCTTTGACAATTTTCAAACTAACTTAAAAATCCACACTCAACTGACTTGATGACCGTAGTCGTGCACTGTCCTCCATGTCAGAGTCAGAGTTGTACAAACAATGATCAATCTCGACCGTGTCATTTTTTTATTCTTTCATTTGGACGAATATGTGTATGTCTGTGGAGAGGACTTTGAATGAACTTTTTTGTGGTGAAGAGTTTTTTCCCTTTCTCCACTCTATATTATACGTGTTTAAATATACTTTAAGTCAACTTGATTAAGACAAAGTTGACTGGACAACTACAACTCCCTTCACGGCCAGCCTCTTGTGGCTACCTCTAAATTAACATTTATATATATATATATGTGTGATATAAGGGAGGAGCGTGCTTTTGATGTGGTCTGTGTTTACACACGATGCCTTCAAGCATCCACACGTAAAGTCAGAACATCCCCACATTGAATATGATTACTCTCTCCCCATGTCAGGGAAAATCAAACACAATTTTTTTGTTTTTCCATGTCTTCCTCGTCTGTAGAAATTGGATTTCGTGGAATATTTTTTTCCTTATACAAAATTTCAGAGATTGACTGTATTTTCAAACGGACGAGCCATGACTGTTTGTAGGTATATTTGTTGACGATTTCTATGATTCCAACACAAAAATTTTATTATTTTTTAAAATTTGACTTCACACGTTATTGACACAAGTTTTCTCTCCTCCATGTTCTTTATTATTCTTTCTTAAACAAATGAGAATTTTTAAAACACTGTAAAAATGGACAATCACCTTATCCTCACTCACTTTCTTTCTCTTACTTTCTTTTCAACTTTCTCCCTCCTGACCACTCAGCAGTCAATTAATTGCATTGTGTGTGTGTACATGTAGTATACACTTTTATACGCAAAAAAAATTTCACTCTACATCCAGCCGCTCATCATGTGGCGGAGGAGATTGATTGTGATGAACAATTAAATTTTTCTTGTGGATTTATTTCGGCTGATGAAAAAATCAGCTGAATTGCCATGGTGATATATATTTTTTTTTCAAACTGCACGCTTGCAGCCACCACTCACGTGGACACACATTTTGTGGATGATGCTGGGTGAGGAGGAGAAAGTATGGGGAAAAGTGCTGTCATGTCGTTTTGAGAATTTTTTCCCCGTTTTTTTCTGTACAGCGGAAGAGTGGAGGAAGGAGTAGTGAAGAGAGAGAGAGCGAGTATAAGAATATGTCCTTGTCGTCGCACTCTCTCTCTCTTTCTCGTCTATTCTGATATCCAATGGATAATATGGACTTCACATTCCCTCCACTGGTGAAAAGAGGCGAACTGCTGCTGCTGCTTCTCGTAGAGAGAGAGAGAAGAGCTCCGGTAAGAAGAGTTTAAAAAAAGGAGAGGAGATTCACTTGGAATGTAATACTCGTCTTCCTCTCTCCACACACACACACACTGTACTCTCTTTTTCTTCGTATATCTGTATATATATACTATACTTCCCTTTGGGATATACGTATATATGTATGTACGCACGAGTATTCTTGAGGGTGGTTGTTGAAGGCTCAATTTTATTTGGTGCTCTGACACATGTGGGCTAAGAACCCTCCCGTTCTCCCGTTTCTTTTTTGCCAGTCCCGGTTTTTTCCTCCTCCTCCTCCTCCTCTTCTCCTTCTTTCTCTCTCTCTTTCGTTCTTCTCCTCGGTTTCGCTTTCACCACAATCGATAGCACACCCAATCCTCGTTCCTTCGCTGCTTCTTCCTCTCGTCCTTCTTTCCTCTTTTTTTGCTATTGCCCCTTTTGCTCGTCTTCTTCTATATTTTGGCTCCTATATGTGGACTCCAACTGGTTCTCCTCCTCCTGTTACCTTGAACGAGCCTTTCCTGGCTTGTAACTTTGCCTGGATATCCTCCTGTGTAAAATCTAACACCTACTACTCACTCCCTCAGAGTTTGTGTGCGGTGTGTGTCCTCATCTTTTCCCTCCTTTACTCGTCTCTTGTTCCTTCTCCATGGGTTCCAACACCCACATATAAATACAAAAATGCACCTCTGCTTCCCTTCCCTTCGTCCTGGGGTCTTTTCCTTTTACTTTACGTGTGTGTGTTTGGATGGATCTCTTTCTCCTCCCTCTTAACACACGGCTCCACACTTTAAAGCTCAAATAACCTTTTTCGCAATCCCACCAAAATTTGAATTTGATTTTTTTTCATTTCTTTTTTGTCGGAATAGAACTAGCCGATGCATCATTCTAACCAGCACACACGCATATTTCCTCGTGTCCCTCTTTTTTGACTATTTCACCTGCGAATAATTATTTTAATGCAGACCACACTGTCTTGAGAAACGTGTGTGTCCCTGAATAGAAAAGGAGTACAACGTTCAGGTTAAGCATTGATTGTTGTAAAAATTGCTTTCTTCTTTTTTGTTCGTCCCTCTGTAAGGACTTTCTTCTGGAGTGAAAAAATTAGAGAGTGCGAAATGAGGAGAAAATTCTTTGGAATTTTCTTTTTCTATTGTAAAATAAGTGCAAAAAAACGACGATGGTGGTTTGCGTATGTGTGAGAAAAAGATTTTTTTCGCCGTAGACTTTCTCCTTGTTTGTGGAGACGGATGGCTCTCACTGGAGGCTGCCAGACAGCATCACTGACACCATTTCACTGTTAATTTCCACTATGGACCTTCGCTTTCCCTCCCAAACTCCGCTTTGACACTCTTGTCTCTTATTTTCTCCTCCCTCACTCTCCACTCTTCTTCCTCCAAATTGCAAAGTTGTGCTCAAAGTGAGGAAGCGACCGTCACTATTCTCACTCGTTCTTGTGATTAAATTGAAATGAGAGAGACATTGTCTCGTGTCACAATTTTTACACCCCCGTTCTTTCTATTTCTTAAGGTGTGTGTGTAAGGGTCTGTAGACTTTCACTGCCTCAGGTCACCACTAATAATTTCTTTTCCTCCAAAAAATGTGATGAGAAAAAACTCGGGTTTGGAGTGAATTGTGTATAAAATGACAATTAAATCCCACAAATATGTCCAATCAGACCACAGGAGAATATTAGCAATTGACGAAACGGAAGAATTTTGCAAAAGAAATATTACAAAGTAATTTTTAAAAGAATCCAAACACAAACGTTCAAGATTGATATGGACAAAATTGAACAGTTCTCATTTTCTCACTGTCAATCTCTCTTCCTTGTTAATGAAATTAATTTGTCGACAATACAACCCTCTGATTGTGTACGATTTCACTTTTCTTGCACAGGTTGTTTTGGAAAACAGAAGGGAGAAATTTTGATTAATTTACATTTATTATCCACTGCGTCTCCACCCGTGCACTCTGGGAGTCCAGCTTTTTTTGTACACTACAAAAAATGGTCCACTTGAGTGGGAGTGAGTATGTGTGAATTTCTCGGTCTGTTTTTTTCCTCCTCCTCCTCATCAACAAGTACGTTTCAGACAAAAATGTGTGTCATCCTCTCCACACATACCACTCTCTATTCCACCACCCTCACTTTCGCCTCACCCACATTTTCTTTTTTCTTTTTTTTGAAGAAAAACTTTTTTCAATTTCGTCAAACTATTTGTACTTCTCTGTAAAATTCCTCGATCGAATATTTGTGATCTCTCCCCAAGTCTCTATTTTCATATATGCGTTGAAGTGTCAGGTCACACACTTTCAAAAAAATAAGAATATATTTTTTGAAAACTTTTTTCACTTCTTCAAAAATCTCTCATTTTAAAAATTTCTCCTTTTTTCACAAAATTCGGTCACTCTGTCACTCCGGAATTGTGAAAAACGACGGGGGGAGGGAAAGGCTTTTTACAAGAATAACAACAACACACAAAAAAAATCCTGAAGATTGACACGGAAGTCAGGGAGAGAGAGAGAAAGAGGGGGAACAATTGACTTGGGTAATGTTGACGGGTGAGCTCGGGAGAGTTTCCTGAACCTTCCTGTTCTCCGGAGAAAGCGGAGCGTGCGTTTCGTTTTCTTGCGTTCTTGTGAGAGCCTCACTCTACTTTCTCGTATTCTCCTCTCAGGCTGAGCGAAGAGCCCCGCGTTGGACTAGTGAAAGTAGAAAAGTAGAGTAAAAGTGTGCACACTATGTGTGTGTGTATATGTGTGTGTGTGGATGTGAATGTGTATGTGCAGATGTGGATAGTGTGTGGGTGATGTGATGGAGGGGAGAGACAGAGTTTTTTAGCATGTAATGTACTTATTCCTCCTCCTGCCAAGCCAATTGAAAGACTGCTCTCCTCCAGCCCGAAAACGCAAGGTTATAGACACACACTTTCCTCTCTCTCTCTCAGTCGCGCTCTTTTTTCTCTCTTCCTCCCTTATACTCTCCAATGAAGAGGGGAGACAAGTCTCTCTTTTACTCTCTCGCATAAAATATATTATGAGGGTTTGTGAGGAGAGTGGAGGAATCCGTACACGATTGCATACCAACGTGGGAGTTGAGGCAGTCGTCGATGACTTGTGAGAACAAACTCTCTCT
The DNA here is from genome assembly GCA_009870185.1 of Pygmarrhopalites habei. Lineage (NCBI taxonomy): Eukaryota > Metazoa > Arthropoda > Collembola > Symphypleona > Arrhopalitidae > Pygmarrhopalites > Pygmarrhopalites habei. The sequence continues at coordinate 35,782 of WJFB01000538.1, forward strand.
CTCTCGTTTCTCTTCGTCGCTCTATTTTTATTTTTCCCTCTTTCCTTATATATTTTTCATATTGCAGGAGAACACTACGCGTGTGTGTGTCACCACCACCACACTTCTTTTTTAAACAGTTAAATTTGACTAGACTATTTCTCTCTCTTTTACTGGTTCACACAATTTCTGGTGAGAACTCCTCAAAACCCATGTAGGAGAGAAAGACTGTCAAAAAATATAGGTGGGGAAAAGGACAATAATTCTATTCACACAGTCAATGTAGAGAAGAAGACAGATAAGTTAAAGAGATGAACAAGTTCGAATGAGGAGGGAGAGCAAGAGAGAGAGAGAGAGAGTATCACGACGTGTGTGTGAAGTTGTTGCTCCAGTTCCGAAAGCCACTCAAAGACTAACCAGTTCTCTCCACTTAGCAAGATCAGAGCTGAGAGAGAGAGAGTCAACTTTTCCAACCAACTCTCTTCTTCTTTTTAGTGAGGATTCTTGTCCTACCAAAAATGAATAGGAAAGTCTCTTCTTCTTTCTCAATTCTGGAGTGACGAGCTGGGGGATTACTTTTTCAAACTTAAGTATCTTGTATGAGAGAAAGAAGAGAGAGAAAGTAGAAATATTTTTGATGACACAACACAATCGTCCAAATTTCAAAACACAAAAGTTACACACACTTTACTCCAAAACTGTTTTACAATTCACTTCTCATTTTTGTGTAGAGAGACAGGTAGTATCAACCGGGTTGCTGTTATTGCAATCTTGCTTAATGCATACAGGAAAAGGATATGTTATTATTGTCCTATATCTTGTCTTCTTTCCTTCCCTATTATAATTGCAGACAGTTTCTACCGGGACCCCAGCCTGGCTTACTGACAAGGAGTGATGAAAATTGACTATAAATGCAGTCGGATGAAGAAGAAGGGAGGATGTAAAGTGTAGAGAAATTGTGCTTAAAAATGTAGAGGAAGAGGAGGAAGAGTAGCAGTAGCAGACAGGGGAAGAGTAGAAGAAGCACTAGTAGAAAGGAGATGAGACCCAAACTCAATGGAGGAAAAAAAGATGTGGGCTGAGGATGATGATGTAGGCCGGCATGGCTTGAGAAAAAAGTCTTGTCTTGGAGTCTCCAACGACTTTCCCTTGCATTCTCCCTCCTTCTCTTTCTATACTCACGAAAATTTTGTGTGTGTTATGTGTCGGCTGCTTGGTTGTTTCCCTAGCTGTGTGTGTGTGGACTAGGAACACACACAAAGGAGAGAGAGAGTATAGTGTGTCTTTTCCTAGGGTCTTTTGGCCTGGATCCTGGGATTGTTGGCTTGGACTGGGTTTTCCTTTTTTTCCACCCGAGACCTACTCTCGTTCCCTCACTCACACACACTTTCTCTCTCAGCTCGGGCAACGTGTGGGCTCTCTCCCTCTCTTTCACTTATACTTGGGACTGCTGTGACTGGTCTCTTTCTCCACTATAGTGAAAAGAAAGGGAGAGATGCGTTGGGACGAAAGAGGCAATGGTAGTGGTAGGTACCCAAAGACAGAGTAGAGCACGGTAAGAGAGAGAGAGAGATGAGAAGAGAGAGAAGGCTGGAGAGGCTGCAATTTTCTGAGCGAGGAAACGGGCTGCCGAAAAAAGAGATGTGTTGTTGCGCGCACACCACCACTTCGTCTGCCTTTCGTTCCTCTTCCGAGCTGAGCTGAGCAGAGAGAGAGAGAAAGAGAGTCCTCCAGGAGTCTGAGCGTTAGGAGAAAAGAGAGCTGGGTCGATATTGCTCTGGCCTTCATATAAGTTTGTACATCCATCTCTTCTTTCCTAGGCTATCTTTCTCTCTTCTCTAGTTTATAGCATAGCGTCCCAGAATTTTCCCGTACTTCCTAGCCCCTAAAACTCATCCATGATATACTTTTGTGTATATACATATGTTTGTAAGGAGAACTAGAGAGAGAGGAAGAGAGAGCTTCTCTACGTCTCTCATATATAAAATAACATGACAACTAAGGGTTACCATACTCTCGTTCTATATTCGTTTCTACCTCCATCCTCCTCTTCTCCTTCCTACTCCCTCCTCTCGCCCTGCCGTCGTCCTTTCTCCTTTCCTCCACTTTCTCTTTCTTTCGCCTCCTTTTCTCTCCTCGTTCGTTTTTGTTCCTCCTCTCTTCCACTCCCTCTCGCTCTCTCTCTCTCTCTTCCCTTTTCCCTTCCCCATGTTTTTAGTCTCTGTTCCTGTGAAAGTTTTAACCGAATCTCTCTCTTTCTCTACATCTTCATGCTCTGCTTGTACAAAGATAGACAAATATAAACTCCTGACACCAAGAAGACTGTGCCAAGCTCAACCTTACCTCACCTCCTCTCTCCTTCGTCTCCCAGGGAAAAGAGAGGGAGGGGGAGGGGAAGAGGGAAAAAATCATTTCTTGTCTTCTCACCGATTTTTCCTGTCACTATATATTCCCTTCTCTTGACGAACTCTTGTGATTAACCCTTCCTTTTCCCCCCTACTCTCTCCTCTTTCAAATTCACCTTGGACTCAGTCAATCAAAGTACTGTCCCAATTCAAAAAATCTGTTTCATTTGCAAAGAGAAAGTCAAGGCCAAACTTTCAAAATTATACAAATAATTTTTGTGGGTTCCTCTCAATATCCCAAGTGTCAGAAACAATTCACCACTATGGTGACATATGTCTGGACATCAAAATACAAAAAATTAGAAAAAAATGTAGAGAGAAATGTGACTGTGGTTTGTGTGTGTGTGTGTGGTTGGGGGGAAAAGAAGGTAAATATAGAAAGCTGGGACAGGTGAGATCGATTAAAAGATCACCTGCTCCATCCTCTACATATACTATGCTTTGCTATCTCATTCCATCCCATGTCATGCACACTTTCTATTCACCGGGAGACCAAAGGAGGGGAGAAATTGTGTCATTCGTTAAAATGTCAGTTCCATCCGGATCCGCCTTTTATACAACTCGTATAGATATGCACAGTTCTTTGAATGCGAGTATGCACGTATGGCTAGGATAAAAAGAGCCCTTTAAAATATGATCTTCAAGACTCGGGGTTCCCTTACATACACACACACACACCCATCCCTTCTTCTTCAGATACCATCACTCAAGCAAATTGAAAATTTTTCATTTTGATGGCTTCATCCTCCTTCTCTTTCATCATCAATACCCTCTTCCGCCCTCTCCTTCTCTACACCCACGTCAGAGTCCACACGCATCAGATTCAATAATAAGATGAAGGTTCTGAACAGAAATTTTATATATTCATGTAACTCAAATTATTATAATAATCGTGTATACATGTAATACAATTTTTCCTCCATTTTTAAAATTTTGTAAAACTGTTTAAGCTTCCAAATTTTGTCATACCCTAAAGTTGACTACTACTACTACAAGTTTCATATTTGTCAACATTTGAAATTCACAGAAATTCCCGGATGTGTGTGTGGAGAAAGCTCGTTTTGTCCATGGTTACATGCACAATGGTGTAGATATAGGTGAATGCGTGTATCATAATTAGACGGTCCCTGACCATGTCCAGAGCGCACTGACTGTCACCCTGTAATCAGGAGTGATGACATGAAACGAACAATTCTTTTGCTGGAAGGAGTAACTAACTAGCTCTGCACTGTAATAATCAATCATGGAGCTCCTCTCCTACTTCTGTGAGGACCGTCGACCAATCTCTCTCCTCTCCATTGACTACCCTTGACTATTTGGACGGAAGGAAGGAAGGAGGTCAAGATATGACGACGGCAGTAAAGATTATTATTAGCGCAGCTCTCTTTCTCTCTCTCTCTTTCACGCACACACCGGACCTGGAGCTAATGTATTGAGTGAGAGAAGAAGAGAAAAAAGAGTAGAGTCATTTCTATCATGTCCTTACCTTCTCTCCCTTCCCATTAGCTTTACCTTTAAGACTCTGGAAATGAGATTTTCATGAACACATATATGAAAGGGGGAGACGAGAAGGAGGACATTATTTCAAATTAGCTCTTTTTTCACATCCCACACACTCACACACTCCACATCACTATTCCTGTGCTGTATTATGCAATAAACATTAGAAAAGTACAACACACACACACACACCCGTCCATGTACGTACATTTCATGTACTCACACTCTCATGATTATTTAATAAACCCTTCTCCTCCTCCTCCCGTGATCAAGATTTAATCTTGCCAATTAAATCCAATCCAAGAGAGAAGAAAAAATCATCACCCTGTTTAACAAGCCGGCCCTTTTGACTCGAAAAATGTTTTTCCTGAACGATTCATCGGTTTCAAGCCGAAGGAAAAATAGAGAAAGTAAAAGTTGGTTCAGGCACCGGATGTAGTTTTTTTATCTCAAAGATTTTTTTTTCTGGAATGAGAAGAAAATCATGGAGAGGAGGAGGGGAGGTAGGTTCCCTTATGCTTGTGTCATTTGAAAAGTTGCCAGAAAGACAGACGACTCGGGGTGCTCCAGTCAGCTTAAATTGGGACGGGGAGAGAGAAAAGAAAGTGAGGGAAAGAAGGAGAAGGGAAAAAAATGACGACTCTTGTATTCATTAGGACCAAGTTTTTTTTCTCCTTCACTCTTACTTCCCTACCTTTCCCTTGTCATGATGGTGTGGAAGCCTTTTCCCTTTGCCTGTGTGTGTGTGTGTGTGTGTGCCGCCGCCACCATAGCCTTTGCCATATGGCTCACTCTCTCATTTTTTGCTCTAGTCACCTTGCCGACTCGTCCTCTTTTTTTTTCTTGGCCAAATTTAGACGTTCAGTCGGGGAGAGAGACCATCAGGTGGGGAATCAACACTCAGTTGACTGAGTTTTCTCTTTCTATCTTCCTTCTTACTCTCTACACACACACAGTCTCTCTCTCCCTCTCCCTCTCGGGGGGAAGATGAAGATGACCTCATCCTTGTCATGTCCAGTCAGGCAAAAATCCTGATATAAGCGGTCGTCATGAAAACGGGCGCTCTCTCCTTCTTCTTCTTCTTATTTTCTCCTATGCCAACTTTCTTTCTAATCATTTTTCACAGTACTATTTGTTGTCTCCAGGCGTGGGGGTCAATCAATAGAAAATTTAATTCAAACTATAATTTTTGAATTTTACCAGCTTGTGATGAAAATCCCATTTAAAATTTGATAACACACTGAAAATTTTGTATTAATGTTTCGAGCGTCAAGTTAAAAAAAATGAACGGTTGGTTGAATAATATCTTGCCATCACTTCATTCATTTGAATTTTGCAAAAGCAACAGGGAAAGAATTCAACGGTACTTTCTTTCCCTCTACTACAAATGAAAGAGGAGAGCGGGGGTGGAGTGAAAATTCTTTCTCTGAGAGAAATTGAGGGCCACACCCAAAGTAAAAGACAAGGAGAATAAAACATAAGGTCAGCCATTGCCATTCCATGTTTTTTTCTCTTTTCTCTATCTCTCTGTCTTTCTCTTCTGGTGTCTCTCGTTCTTCTCGAAGGCACGTATATGATTGATCCACAGCCAGAGCCAAAGTTTGCTACACCAGAGAGGAAGAGAGGAGAAGAGAGAAGTAGGAGAGAGAGAGAGAGACTTGTCCAACTTGTATGAACACCTCCTCCTCCATGTTTTTGTCTGTCCAAGTAAGTAAGCCGCGGCTGGTTCAGAGTCAGATTTCGTGAGGACAGCCAAGCGAAAGAAAGAAAAGACGGACACTCTTTCCATGACTTTATGTGTGTGAGTGTGTCTGTGTGTGAAGGAGAAAGAGAAAGAGAGAGAGTTTGGTGGCGGGGAAAGAGCTTTAGCTCAAATCCACCATTGGGGAAAATAAAGAAGATTTATGAAGAAACAAAATTATTTCAACTCTCCGTATTAAACTAAGCTGTGTCTAGCCAGCCAGTGCCTCTTTTCTTCTTCGTCTTCTCGATACCTTACACATGTATATAGCTATACAAGCCGTATAATAATAGTAGAAAGTTGGATTGTCAAAATATGTTATTGGCACCAGCTGACTCTCCCTCGTAAAAAAATCATGGAGAGAGAGAGAAAAAAAAAAGAGAAAGTTCAGAGTGTCAAAAATATATTTCCTCCACTTTCCCTCCTCACTTTCCAACTTAGGAAGACATTGGAAAATCAAAAAATATTGAGCATCTCCTCCTCCTCTCTTTTTCTATTTTTTTTGTATCGAAGGGCCAAATTTTATTCAAATTTATTTCTCTTGATGAATAAATCTGTAAGCACGTTGTAATAGAAGAGTAAATTTAACAGCCACAAATCCCCGTTCATTTTATTGGTGAAAATGGAATTGGGTGGAGGAGAAAGAGGAAAAAAAGGAATGGCAGTATTTTAAATGTACTATTGAAAGTTGGGATAAAATATTGTACTACGGTTGATGTATGTAGATAAAAGTATAAGAATGAAAACGGTAAATTCTGTAATTCGAAGAGTCTATCCGCCTTTCTCCTTAATCTGAAAGTCCCTTCATCATGGCCGTGTGCTGCTACTCCCGTTCCTCTTTCTCTCTCTCTCTCTGTAAGAATGATGTGTACACATACGTCTAGCTTTTTTTGATTTGGTGTGGTTCCATCTGTGCAAATCGGGGATTAGCCTACGGGGCAGAAATAAAATGGGACTTGTGTGTGTGTGTGGAAGTGGATGTGTGTTTGTGTGTTGAGCCAACTCACATCGTGATCCAAGATTGAGGCTAAACTTTGTATTGTGCATGTATATGTACAATAGAGTCGTAAAAAGTCATGGAAAGACTATAGTCTTTCCCCTTTTTGGTAACTTTTTTTTAAGAAAAATCTGCCTTGCATGCTCCCACTGCTCCCTACCATGTACTGTGTTGTTAGTTCAAGAATGAACTCATGCACACAATTTTCCATTGCCATCATCAGTGGCCGTGAAAAAGGGAAAAGATCCCAGACGAGCCTATCTATAACAACAACCAGAGTCCACATCATCCGAATGTAGAGGAAGGAAAATACAACAATTTCTTACATTTTCTACCTGGCTGCTGCTGTTGCTGGATGGAAAGAGAAAAGACAACCACATTGTGTGTGTGTGTTGACTTGACGAGACTTTGGACTAAATTGGTCTGGGTGTAGTTGAGCATGTACAGACACACAAACACACATTCGAGGAAGGGAAAGGATCCTCGTAAAGTTTGTTGAAGGAAAAAGGAGGAGGGAGAAAACAATTTGGGTGTTTCAGTCCAGGGGACAGGTTAGCCTCATTGTTTTATGCGTGTAAAGATTTTATAATTCAAGGGCTAATGAGGCATTAGACTAAATTCCCAGATTTGAGCTATGCTCTCCATTACATATTACGTGTGTGTGTACACAATATATACCATAGGAATGATACATGTGTTCTTTTTTCAGATGAAGGAAGGAAGACTGTGAAGTTTTTGAATTGACTTGTACATACCATGGAGAAAGTGAGAACATGGAAGATAGCCGCCAGAAATTTGAGTAGAAAAAGTTCTTCTCTCTCTCTCTTTCCTTCTCTTTTTTCCTATTTTTCAACAAAGAGCCAAACACACACACACACACACAGCATGTAGAGATGAGATATGCACGTAGCACATTAGCGATTAAGGGAATTGATGTGACATTTCCAGGAGTAGACTCTAAAGGAGGAAGGAAGAGTGGCCTATTTTTATATCATACACCTTCTCCATTCCTCCCTCTCTCTCTCTCTCCTGCCACATTTGTCCTTGGGCTTTACACTTTTCGATAGAATTCCAGAGAATACATCATCCTGAGACACCATCTAAGTTATGGAATTACTTAGTCTTGATAAAAAAGAACTAGACTCTCTTTCTCTTCTCCTCCACCTCTTCCTCCTCCTTCTCTCTGTTCCAAGTCAATATTCAGGTAAATATAGTGCGGATGTGTACAGTCTGTATGAGTGAGCGTGTGTGTGTGCATCATCAACTTCCATGCCACAACCTCTTCATACTTTCCACACACACACACACTCACATCTTCATTTATATAACAGAGAAATCCTCAAGGTAGACACCTACATCACACACTTTTCCTTCCTATTCTCTACTCAGCTTGTAAAAAAACGACCCCGACGACGACTAAAAAAACAGGGAAAGGGAGAAGGCAGGAATCTGGACGATGCATCACATCCCATCACGCCATGATTGATGACTCCTCTCTCTCTCTTTCTCTTTTTTTACACACAGTCTCTTCCAAACACACAGAGGAAGTATTCAACTTGTCGATTGTTCCTATTGACAATGTAGTGCAGTGAGTTGATGTGTGTGTGTGAAAACTTCCCCGCCCCTCCCTAATGTCATTCAGAATCCGAGGAGTAGAGAGAGAGAGAGTAAAAGACAAACTTTTTCTTTCAGTCATAAAGATAATGAAAAATTTACTTTTACTTTCTCCCAATTTTTCTTCTTCTCTTTTCCCTCTGTCTCTCTCTCTTTGTTTATACGTGTGTCTGGAAGGACTTGTGTGCACACATGGACTAGCATTGATGAAAATTTTGTTCTCCTCCTCCTCCTCTCTTCCAATTTCACCGCATTTTCAAGAGCTGGAAATGGGTGATAATTGGCCCAATCTAGTCCATGACAGAATGTAGGAGAGAGGGAGAGTTGAGGCTGTAGCAAAGGAAACCGTCAAAAATAACCCAAGCTAGTGAGAGGAGGCGTGTCTAAATTTTCGTGACTTTAATGATATTCTCAGATGGTAGCAAAGACGCTCATTAATCCCTCTCCACCATATATCCATTTATATGATTAGAGCGTACATATGAAGACTCCACTATTATAGAAGAGAGTAGCAAAAGGAAGAATTTTGAGTATGTACGTACACCAAATATTTTCCAACTTTTGGGAGACTCGCGTGACTTTGGATCCTCAGCTCTGGTCTCAGCTCTGCAGGGAAAAACTCCTTGATGGAGTGCAGTGTGCAATTAATTAATTAATTTAAAAGACTAAATTGGAATTGAATGAATGAGCTCGAGACTTTTACTTTCTTCCTCTCTCTCTCTCCTACTTTATCCAGAGTTTTAACTCCAGCCTTAAGAAGGGGAAAAGAGAGAGGAGGGCAAAGTCTTTTGAACAAGTGCAGGACAGGAAGTACATCACACATACAAACATACAGGCAAAACTAAACTGGCTTCATATTAAAGTGAAATCGTTTCTGTTCTTTTCTCCTTACATCTGTCACTTGCTCAACAACTTCAATCGAAGTGTGGAGTACTAGAAGGAAGAGGAGGAGGAGGGGAAAGGAAGAGGAGAGAGAAGAGTGAGGGAACTTGAGGCGTTTGCAATCGAAATGAAACGTGGTGTCAAGATAAAAAAAATCACATCCCAAACTCAATACCTTTCTCCTACATGTATAATATATAAATGTACAGTTCTCCATGTACCGTAAATGTTCGGATTGTGGAACATGGTGAATGATTAGTACACAATCCTTAATATATCAAAGTAAAGCATGGTCAAACAACTGAGCCCCACTGTATTTCTAGTACACATTGTAAGGTTCACTCGAACTTCAGAAAGAGGGAAAGCATGTAGAAGAAATAGAAAAAGTAGAAAAGTAGAAAAGAAATATTGGAGAATTTACGGTAGATTGGTTTATAAGTAGAAACTCTCTCTGGTATCCTGTACACACGCACACACAAGCCCACCAAACGTGAAACATTCTTTGATCAGCTTTTTCCTCTACCACCCTCTCTCCCTGTGTGTGTGAATGTAAGAGTCTATAAAATCCAGGTCCATCTATAATACCTATGTATTCCCAGCTCTAGCCACCTATCTTATCAGAGAGAGTGAGAGAGAGGAAAAAGGAGGGCGGAGGGAATGGCAAGAAAATACATTCCAGACGACCATTCTGAATTCTCCTATCCTAGACTACCTTTCTCCTCCTCCTCCTCCTCCGATTCTACAGTCTACTAATAGAACAGTATTCCCCGTCTTTTTCCCTTCTACTTATATAAAGAAAAAAGAATGAAAGAGAAAGCAAAATTTGGAATGGCAGGGAAACCGTAGGATTCTCCTTGTACATTACAACCCTACACACAAATTTAGAAAGGGGGTAGAAAGTGGCTATATAATTATTTATGCTTATTGGATCGGCGTACACAAGAATGCAAAGACTTCTTTTTCTTCCAACAACAACCCATTCTGTATACGTTTGTGTGCAAAGACATTGGGTGAAAGTGAAGGAGGTTGAGAAGAAGAAGGTAAGGAGAAAGAGAAAACTTTCTCATTTTTCCCCCTCCTCCTCCTCCTCTCTCAAGTCTCTTGAACATCTGTTCCCTTAAACTCTCAAGCAGAAAGCCACACACACACATGCACACATGGGGAGCTCTTATGGAAACACAACTCAAAGTTTAGCATCCAAATGTTGCTCATATGTATAGACAATGATCCTCTCTCTCTCTGTTTTCTGTTTCCCATTTTTCTTTCTCCCCGCCGAGTTTCTCCGCGGCTGAGTATTCATGGTGATGGTTTTGGTGGTGGTGATGGTATGGGGTGGGGAGAGTGATAGAGAGTCATAATGACATGTGTGAAATGTGGATTTGTACATGTACAATGTTTTCCTTTCTCCTCATTGAAATGAAATGGGAATTTGGGAGAGAGAAGGATAAGAGGTGAAGATTGGAGTCACACACATGTTCCCAGCTTTTCTCTCCCTTTCTCCCCCTTTCTCTCTCAATATTGTGTATGGCTCTTCCTTCCTATTTTTGGATGGGAGAAATGGTTGGAGGCTGGAAGATGCAACTTTTACCTTGAAGCATCCTGTGTACGCACCCGCAGAGCATCAACAGTGGAGGGGGAAGGAGAAAGTAAAAATATATTGTGTGCGTAGTGTGTACTGTGGGGGAGGATATTGGCTGGGAAAACGAGCCTCGTACCATTATTCCCAGTCAAACCCAGAGAAAGGAGGCTGAGGAGGTAGGGAGGGGAGACTATAAATTTTTGGAATTTTACTGTGTCACGCTCCATGAAATTCCAGCATATTTTTCCCACTCCACCATTATCTATTTTGTGTGCAAGTGTGTACACAGTTAATCGGGAGGGGGCAAAAACTGGAGTGACTTTTAAATGATTTTGTGAGTGAGTGATTGAAAATGTTTTCTTTTAAAAGAGAGAGAGTAGTGTATTTAAATTTTATCTCCAGTAAATTATTTTTGCGAACATGTTTAATTGGTGACTGGATCAATTTGCCTGGTGCACTTGCCCTCCTCTCTTTTTAGGATATTAAAATTCGGGAATTGGGTTGGTAGGGCACGAGAGAGAGAAAGAGTGGGGTTGTGGGATACAAGAGCATTTGCCTATAAACTTTCTCGACAGATATGAGAAAAGAGAGGGAATGAGAGATGAGATACATGAAGAGAGAGAGAAAATGATTGGGAGTAATTTAAATTTGATTTGTGGAGGGGAGTGCGGAGTGCATTCATTTCATGTTGCCATCATGTAAATTTACACACACACAGGGAGAGGGAGTGAGAGAGAGAGAGAAAGTAAAAGAGAGAATGATGGAGTGATGAGCCTCAGACTGATTTCATTGCAAATGTTCTCAAAATTCAACGTTTCCAAAATGACATTTGTGTTTATTTAATAATTCCATGTAGATGGATGAGAGGGGAGGGAATCAAATCAAAATATTTCAATAAATGGGAGACTCTCCCTCTCTCTCTCTCTGTTGAGTTCCCCTCTCTCGCTATCTCTATAAGGGTTTTACTCTTGGAATTTGAATCCCAATGTTTAGACTGTGTACACTTACGAGTCAGTCCCTGTGTGCTTTCTCTTTTTGTACAATCCGCACACATATACATTTTATATCCACACAAACACACACTCTTCCCTCTCTTTCTCCCCTCTCCTCTTCCCTCTGTTTTTAAAAGACCCCAATGAGATTAACAAGGGGGAGGGGTGTAGTTGGAGGAAGTGGAGGATGGATGGAATCCAAACAAGTGTGTGTACCACTACTTCTGAGTATTCCTGTGCTTTTTGCTTATATATGTGTGTGTGTGTTGTGACGTTGTCTTTACATTATTCGCACTCATTTCCAAAAGCTAATTTCAAGCCGACTAGACTCAACCCATCGATCGTTTTCTCTCTTTCTCTATCTCTCTCTCGCCTTCGATCCTCTTCAACTCTGTTTAGATGCTTCATGAATCCAAAATTTGGATCGACTTTTATTTTCTTCTTCATCTCATTTCATCCTTTCCCTCTTCTTCCTCTTCCCTCCTCATTCTGTGAAAGTAGGCTGGATGGCTAGTTCTATTTACTCGGTTATATGGCACAGCTTTCTTCTAAAAACTCTTCAGTCTTACACACACACAGACATCCACCCACCCGAACACACACACAAAGAGAAAGAGAGAAAGCTTTTCACCAGACCTTCATCCTAGCATCCATGTACTAATACTACATACATCCCTGCCGACCGTACATACAATGTATGTATGTGTGAACGCAAATGTTGAAGAGGAGAAAAACTTGAAGAAAGTTTTCGATAGAAAGTCCGGAACTCATTCCTCCCTCTCCCTCTCTCTGTCTCCATCCATTCCCATTCCCATTGCATTGGGCTCTCGTAAATCCAGCACTGAGTTCCATGGATTCTCCCACTTTTCCCAATCCTCATTCATAGTGGAGGTGGCTTTAGCTGTGTGTGGTCTGGTGATGTGTGTCATGGAGACGAAGAAGGGAAGAAAGAAAACGGCTAGTCTGCATACACAAATTGCACAATCCCTCCATTTATATAGTCAGCACTATGTGGGGAGTCCCTCATCTGCTTAAGCTAACAAGACTTTTGAGAAGGGAGGAGGAGGAAAAAGCCAAAGTTTGGGCGAATTTTGAGACGATTATAACCAAAAGGATGACATGGAGTATACGAGAAAGGGAGGAAAAACTTCTCTCGCATATTGAAATTAGGGATGGCACAAGTGTGAGAAATGACATCATTTATGAGTTCATCATCATCATCATCTCAAGCCTAACCATCGGTAGATCCATATCCAAGGTTTATCCTACCAACTCCCTTCAGCGTTCTCCACAAACCAATGCTAACTCAAGCACACCAACAAAGTGAAAGTCTGTAACCTTGTACAAAATACATTTTCTGGTTTCAATTGCATCCAATTTTTTAAAAATAAATTGATGATGCGATAATTTTTCAAAAGTTTAGAATATTTAGTTAATAACTGCAATTGTGTGTATAAAATGGAGAACCCAAAGAAAGAGAAAAGAATTTCCCCTCACCACACTGATTGTCCAATAAACGGAGGGTATGCAGTTGGCGTAGGAGAAAAGGCGGAAGTCAAATTTGGGAGAAGAGAGGATGACCATAAAATCCAAAATAACTTTAGTACTCTCCGCTTTCACTTTCTCTCACTGTTCCATCCTCTCACTCAGAAATGCAGTGCGTATTGTGAGGGAAGAATTTAAGTGGAGACTGGAATAAAAGGAAAGAGAGGAATAAAAAACGTACAAAGCGAGAATTGAGTGGAGGATTCAGAGTTAAGTGTGTATCCACACACACACACAAGCTGGACAGTGTGTTGGTGTGTGTGTGAAGTTAACTTGTTTCTTCTCTTTTTATATATCTGTCAATGAATTGACTGTGTGTGGCTGTGTCTGTGCTTGTGTGTGCATTACAGGGTGTATTAAATTTGTGTCCAATAAAACACACTCACAATAGGCCGAAAAGAGAGACGCGTACGACACTCACACACACACACATTGAGGGAGAAAGTTGAAGTACATGCAGTCGCTTAATGTTGTCCCATGATCCCCTTCTTTCCCTTTTCCTCTTTCTCGCCCAACTTTGGCTGAAAGGTACAGAGCCAGATGCCACGTACACATTTTTTGAATCTAACGTAAAATGAGATTTGAGAATCCGTGTGGAGTGGACACTATTCTTAAAACAATTACAATTTGGCTGAGTTTTTGTGCTAATTTTGCTAAAAATCAGAGGAAACGAAACTAGAATAAATTTTTCATGAAATGGTAACTACTGTAGATTTTTCACGTAGTGGAGCTTTTAATGGATAAAGTACGGTAGACTTAAAGCAACGGTTGCTAGTACGAGACTGTAGTGTGAAAAGACGAATGAATGTTGAGAAAAGCAAGGAAGAAAATTTTTTTGTTTGCTCCGTCGTCAATCGTCGGACAAGGACTTTCACTGCTTTACACTTTCACTCCGTTCAAAGTGGAGGAATGGAAGCGTGTGTGTGTGTGTGCTATTTCGAAATCAAGTTCTTTCGGCTCATCCTCCAAACTATTTTTTATAATATGAAGGGCTGAGGACAGTCAGTGACACACACACACACACGCACGCACACACTTTTTGGAGTAGCCTTTTCCCCCTTCCATTCAATCTCTTGTTATATCGACAGACAAATATATGAATTCTTTCTTCTCTCGCATACAATTTTTCCTCCTCAGCTGTCCCTCTTGTAAAAAGTGGGGATGACACTCAACTTTTTCTCTCTTTTCAACTGTCAAGTTGATACACTTCAATTTTTTCTCTCTCTCTCCTATCCCCACTTTTCAACTTACCAATCCACTGCCAATCCGTCACAACTTTTAACAATTACCCTAATTTTGGGTGGCTGTCACAGCACTCCGTCAATTGCGATTTTTATACCCCCTCAAACAGAATGCATTTGTGGGACGAGAAAGAGGAGTACAGTAGAGATTTGATGAGAATTTTGCATAAAAAATCTTTATGTGTGTATGTTGCCTCTTCCTGGGAGACGAGATTGAATTCAAAAATATTTTATAATTAAACGGTTTAACTCAGTGTGCTGTGCATGGCAGTGGAATTTACACAGAAGAGACTTAAGAGAACAGTGATAGTAGTACACAATACATTATAAAGGGACTCCTACCCTCCACACACACACACACACAACTTTTTACATTTTCCGGTAGGATCTCTTATTTCTCCTCCTCCTCTGTTTTGTTCCTCCTCCTAGCCTTCCCCCTGCCTTTCCCCATGCATGAAAGGATTTAATGTTTACACTTTGAACCCTTTGCCCTCCTCCTTCCTCTCCTCATCTCTCTGGATCGATTCTCACTTGTTTACTCAGCTACTTCCTGGCTAAATTCTATTGTACTCTCTCCCTCTCCCTCTCTCTCAAAAACTCTTCTATTAATATTGAAGAACGGAGGAACTCTCCTCTTCTTTATTTTCTTCATTTTTTGTAGAAATTCTACACTTTCTCCCCTTCAATATTTTTTACAACTTTCTTATCTGTCAATTGACCGTGGGATAAAAGACTCGTATATATTTTTTGATGGTTGATCCCCTCTCAAAAGAATCGAAAGATGAGTATTGATTTTAAATGGTCTCCTCCATACAGGCTCTACTCTACTCCTTCGACTCCTCGCTTCTCTATGAAAAAGAAAACTGGATGTACGTAATAGCTAGAGAGAGGGTACAAAACCCGGGAGGTGAGTTTTTCCATGTGTAGTCCAACTCGTCCATGACTAGACTATGAGCTTCCGTTTATCATGAGGAGGCCCATCAATTCGACAAAAGCAGACAGAAGACGGACGGACAGACACACACACACAGCTCAAGTCACTTTAAAATCGATAACTTTCTCCTCTTTTGTTCATTTATTTTGAAAAATTGTGCAATTACATTAACCGCAGAAAAATACGATTTGTTAACAGAACGAGTACTCTTTCCCTCTCTCATCCATTTTACTCTTCAACTAAGAAGAGAGAAAGTGTGTGGGAGGGAGGAGATGAAATTGAGTCTCTCTCTCTCAATTGACTCCCTTTGTCCTGGAAGAAGATTAGAGAAAGGATAAAATGATCCACGGTATAAATTCTACCTGTAACGTTATCAACAGTCCACACACGCATGTATAAGCTCTGTCTTCATTAATACACACGTAACGATCTGGATTTGAACTCCTTCACCCGCCCACTCACATCCCCCTCCACCTCAGAAATAGAGCAAACGTTGCAAAAAATTTTTGTCTGTAAAGTCTTACACTCCTCCCATGGCTCTCACTGTACCCTGTAAACCTCTGTAGTGTGTGTGATTGGGTCTAGTGAGAATGACCTTAAAATGTAATTTTCAGCCCAGTTTTGACACAGACTTGTGTGTGTTGAACAGTGTCTCTCTTTGAATAGTAGTCCCCCCACACACGCTCATACATTATGTTGTGTGTGTGTGTGTGTGTAGTTCAGGGAGGATGGGGGAGGAATGAATGGGTATAATGGGAATAGAATAGAGGAAACAGCTAAATGATAAGAAATACCATGAAATATTTATATATGCACAAGTTTCAGTCGAAAAGAAAGAGAAAGAGAGACACTCACTCACTCACACTGTCTTACATCACATTGGTCGTAACAACTCCTTACTCTTCTTCTTCTTCGTCTACTTTCTTGGGTTAGATTGGGGAAGGAAAATGAAAATGAAATGAGATGGGAATGGATAAGGAGTGTTACGACATATGATAGGCGCACATGTTCGGAATTGTAAGAGAGAAAGCACGGGGCCTTTTCCTGTGTTGTCGACACTCGTACACATATAGTAGTGAGTGAGAGGAAGAGGGTTTGTCGTAATGTGAGAGCGTGGGAAGACGCTCAAGTTTATTGGGAGGTTGGGATGGCAGGAGAAGAGCAGTAGAAGAAGTAGAGTTTTTGAGAAAGAGAGAGAGAGAGATGTTGGTGGCATAAAATTATAATTTGAACGTGTGGATGGAAAGAGGAGAGGAGGAGGCGTTGTCAATAAATCTAACCTGCTTCATTTCCTGACCAATCTTTAGTCCACAAGTCAATTTAGATGGAAAATTGGGGAGGAGGTTTGTCTCAGCTAGAGAGTGTGTGTGTGGAGGGAGAGAGGGAGGGGAGACTGTACTGTATAAAATAAAGAGAAAGTGTGGCTCTTTCTTTCATTCTCTCTCCGTCCCTCTCTCTCTCATGATGCATGGGATGGACTGACTGACTGTGTGTGTACAGTACAGTCAATTGGTTGCTGATAAAGAGTCCTGGTTTCCCTGTTTACTTCTTCCTGTCTCTCCCTCCACGACACGAGATCTCATTGATTTTTCCTCATCACTCTTTTTTCCCTCGCTCTGCCCTCCTGTGCTCCACTCCCATATATATATAAATAGTATGTACAATGTCCTGCTCTGCTGTCTCTCTCTCTCTCTCTGACTATTCCCAGTCGAGACGTTCATTCCTGAACGTCGTCCCAGCGCCCGCCATTAAATACGCATAGACAGGCAATCAACTGGGAGGTAAGCCATGTAGCGTCTTCCTCTCTCTCTCTCTATTTACTCAGCTCATACCATTTGCTACTTTCTCTTGTCTCTCCCTCTGTGTCTCTGGATTTCAGTGTGTGTGTGTGTCTGTAATACGGTGTACAGCAAGAACCTACGTTTCAACCCTGCCTGGGATGCATGTACACACACACCCATCAAGCACCACTGATCTCCTTACCTTAATTTTCTTCCTTATCCTACTCCTCTTCTCTCTCTCTACTCTTCGTCTCCGTCTTCTGAGACTCTGCTTCTTTCTCCTGTTCTTCCCAACTCGCACTTTCTCCATGTCCCATTTTGTATCTCTATCTTTCTCTCTTTTCTCTCCTCGCAACTCAATTCATTAACCTGTTTGTTAGTTTACAGCCCCAGCAGGTTAATTACGTTAGTTCGTTCCCTCCATTTTTTTCACTCTCTTTCTCCCTCTCTCACAAATAAATACAATATAAGTATGCATGCACATGTGAGTAATGTAATGTGGATGAATGTGGATCTCCATAATTGTGTACAATCTAACCAAATCCATATAAATTCATCCTCATCTGTCCTCAGTCAACAAACTTTCTTGTTTTCGCGAACAGAACCAACTCATCGACCGTAGGGAGGAGTGATTCTTTTCATTTTTGAAATGAGTGATGAGCAAAATTTTATTCAACAAAAATGTACATCTCCAATCAGCGCGAAAAATTGAAAGACAGTTTTTATACTAACTGGAAATTGAAATGAAAATTCAAATTGAATTGAACAAAAATTGTTGAATCTCATGTATGCCCATCATTTCAAGATTTTGTGCGCCTTTTTTCTCTCCCTTCTGCTTCTCCTTCTCTCGTTTCACTGATTAGCAGAATTAGAAAATCATATGACGAAAATGTGTCTCCATTTTCTGAATGAAAATGGTTAACAAAAAGGCCAGCTTGTATTTAATCATAACTAGCCTCCTAGTAGAGAAAACTAGGACACACACTCTACTCTCTCTCATCCCTTGACACTGTAGCATTTAGATAAATGAAAAAAACTGTACAAGTTCAACATTTTCTGTGAATGCGGAGGAGTGCATAAAGGGATCTCAGGTTTCTTATTTCACTCTCTGTGTGTCTGCCTCTCTGTAGGAAGAAGAGGCCTCTTCAGTGGTCTGTACTGTTTGGAGGAGAAGGGGAAGAGATAACAAGACGAGATGCTGTGAAGCCTATTTTCGTGGAAGAGGAGAGAACGAGAGAGAGGAAGGACAAGATGAGAGATGCACAGCATCAATTCACCGGAAAACTGCCATTTTCAACATCAGCCGCGTTGCCTTGGTGTGTTTATCTGGCTGTGTGTGTCTGTGTGTGTTTGTTTGTGTGGAGGGGGTCCTGAGTTCGGGATCACATTGCTATGGATGCCCAAGCTCTTTCTCTCTTCCACCCACACACACCCTCTGAATCACATCTCTCTCCCTCTCTCTTCATCCCCATCCTAGCCCTACTTTACACTTGCCCTACTTTGTACCTCTCTGATTGTGTGTGTGTGTATTATGTAAATTTAAATTTAAATTTAATACATGCACAAATAACCCAGCAATCTCACTCACAATGAGGAATGAATTCCATTTAAATTCATTTCCCATCCTCTTCAAAACAGCCTTATAATACTTTCCTCGCATATACACACACGTACATACATATCATATCGTTAGGTGTGGATGGGTCATGGATGACTGCTTTTTCAAGAAGGAAAAATGTTTGTACAAAACTCCTCCCCTTTCGATCATCAAAGACATCACAAAGAGCTCAAAGTCTTGATCATTCTCAATTATGTAAAATTTTGAATGAGGAGGAGAGGGAGTGAAATTTCAATTTGTCCCGTGTATTCTTCACTCAGTGGAGAGTCAACATTCTCAATATAAATTCAAAGAATAAAACATCGAGTTCTGGGAAAAGAGAGAGTGAGAGTGAGATAATCTTCATGTTTTTGTTGATCCATCCTGCTTTTCTGGTACTTAGATGCGTACCCTGGAAAACTGGAACGGTAGAGGGAAAAGTAAAACCAAGAACTTTGTATGGATTCTCTCCCATACAAAAAGGGAAAGTTTGGCTGTGTGTGTAAAGTCAAATGTATGAATGAAATGAGAGAGATGGAATTTCAGGTTGCTCAACGTAACAGGACATTATTAAGATTATCAGACAATCTGTCTGTTGTGTGTGTATGGAGTATTTTTTACAAAGTGGCAATAACAATAACAACCAGACCAATTTTTTTTCGTACAATATCCATCCTGTTCTTGTTTCTTCCCCTCCTCCAACTCGATCATTCAATGAAGAGGAAAATAGAAAAAGTATGTGTATTTAAATATACACAACTACACAAATATATTGTCTCTATAAAAAATATCCTTGTTATTTTCCGCTCTCAATCCACACACACGGGTGTTCACACTGTATACGCCCATGTAGAAACACACCGAATTGGAAAAATTGGATGGCTTTGAAGTCAGACGGATTCAAAGGGAAAAATTTTGGCGATAAAATTGATTTACTGACAACACAAACGGAATTTTTTTTATGCTGGAGAAAAAATTGTTTTTGAAAGAGCAGCATGAGAAACAGAAAAAGGAAGAGAGGAAGGTAAGGCATAGGTTGTAAATGCATTGACATGTGATTGTATGATGGGAAACCCATTCATGGTAAAGTTAATTGAAATTCCTCGCCTATGACAGAGTAAACGTTTTCCATGCATTAAATTAATAAATAGTTAACAAGGGTCGCTTCCTTTGTCCGCAGAGCAAATCGTCACATGTAATTAATTGTTAAATGAGTTCAAAGTGTATTTAGGATGAGTCAAACTGTTGATTCCAGTAAATTCCTTTAAAGCGCTATAAGTTGGTACACATAATTTGTTATTTCAATTGAAATTATGATTTAACTTGGAAATTTTTCACTCGTACACAAGAATTGAGTATTCCTATTCAATTAATTCTATCTTTATATTTAATTTAGATAAAATTGACTATTGAGATTTGTTTCGTTTAATATCTGTTGTTTTTGTGCTGTTCTGAGATCTGGATTTGATTTCCAATATAAAAATCAAATTTTCTTTGTCTAATTTTTAAAATATGGATCCAGCACATTTAGTTTGTAACAATTTTTTTACAACAAAAATTATACTGTCTCTCAAAATGAATACGATGGTTGTCTTACGTGTGTGCGTGAAGTGATGATTTTTTTGAAAAGTGTAATCAAAATGTCAAAATTGTTTATTGAGTGGAATGGAAAAGGTTCTTTCCGAATTTAAGTCCCCTCGGGGGAGGATTTAAATTTTCTTCCTTCTGCCGTACAGCCTCATTAAAATGTACATGAGCTTCAAAACACCAAAATCCTGTGTGTAAAATTTTTAGCAAGTAGAATACTTAACCGTTATAATGATCAAAGTTGTAAAAGGAAATTGTATAAGGTGTACACCCATTTTCTTTGCACACACACACACATGAATTATGTTCTCTCCTCCTTTTCATGCAAAATCTTTGTCCACACACACACAAAGACAAAGCACTGTACAATGTCTCAAAAAATTTATTAGGATTTTTTAACAACACACTCACACACCAACAATAAAATCTGGGATATGCAAAGAAGAGGCCGTCACAGACAAAGCAGTGTAGGAAATTTCTACCAGAGAGACCAACTATAAAAAATGGAGAGAGAGAGGAGAATCATAAAACAATGACTTTATGTTCATTTTAAGTCTTTCATATTCTTTTAATAAGAAACAGGATTAATTCCAGTATTCGCTAAATCCCTCCACACACACATAGACACATTGGACCATGAAACCCAAAAAAATTATTGAGCCGTTCATAATCCAGTCGTAATATTATTGCATCATATTTTTGTTTGTCTCACAAGCTAAAAGCCAAAATCTGGTTTTGCAAAAATAAGGCACAAGAAAATTTGGAGTGTCATGTTCACTCTCGCTGGGATTACCTTGATGACTCTCAATGTCGACATCTCTCAGGCTCACACATGTGCTAATCAATTAGGGTAGGGCTCCCTAATTGTGGCCAGAATTCACTATAGTTGACTTTGAGGTAATGTCCTGCTCTTGTGTATAAGTGAATCAGTTTGAAACTCATAGCCCATAAATTTATGACACTTGACATCAATATTG
>WJFB01000539.1:0-57104 GCA_009870185.1 Pygmarrhopalites habei
AAATGTTGCAAGGACCATCCCTGAGTAGCCAATTAGTTGCTCGTCACTCTCCATGACCTCGAATATTTTTATCCTGTCATGCCCACATGTGGCAGGGCAAATACCCGGGTTTTGGACTTGTTGGGTTCAAATGCCTGTAACTTCGGTAAAAACACTCCGATCAATAAAATTCCGACACCGGATTAAAGAAAAAGGATCTTAATTTTGGTTTTCAACAATAGTTACACCAGAATGTCAAAAACCCGAAAAACCGGAGACCCCGAAAACCGGGTATTAGAAATCCGGGCATCCTGGAAAATTCAACCAGCGTCCCAGATACTCCAACTCATTACCAAACTAATGCAGTTGGTTTCATAAAAAAATTCCAAGGGATGCCAAAGATATGAACAAAAGAAGATGACGAGTTTGAGACGCGTAAAAAATTTTGAGGACGATTTTCCAACTCCCAAAAATGTGACTTGCCGCGGTTTTGACCTTAGCATTTGGACACACGACAAGATCACAGCCCACATCATTATGTCCCGTAATCAGCATGCATTTGACCATCTCGGACAATTTTTTGGTCAATTTTCATCGACAGATACGCCCGGGGCAGCCTCAGACATTCGGAAAAACGAAGAAAAAATTTGAAATTTCACAATTTTTGACCGTTTTTCAACCCGGGCTGTAGGTCAGCCCTTCAAAGGAATTGAATGGGACCAAAAGTGGATCAATCACCTTTTCCATTGGCTACACCGAGATATGACTTTCAGGAAGTAATTCGAAAAGCTACAAAAGTTATTCCAGATGAAAGTTGTCTACTTTACTTAGGCCCTTCCTGTATATTTATACATGTGTCTATGGACATTGTGTGAATGTGTTTAATCAGACAGCTCCATTGACTCTTCTTCCCTCCTTCTCGAATCTTCATTGAAATTTGTGTATTAAAAAATCAATTAATTTCCTATCTCCTGTCTTTCGCTCGAAACGATAGGAGTATACACATGAATGTCACCAACCATCATCTTTCCACTCCCCCCACACACGCACACATCAACATCCACGCTCCCAAGCACCCAACCCAAACTTAGGTAGTAATGGTGTTTTCATCCTGAGAATGTTCACACAAAAGAGGAAGAAGAGAAAATTCTACGGGAGAAAATAAACAATTTGAGAAATATCGATCGGGTCGGAGAAAATAGAATTGGAGGAGAGGTAGGATAGATAAGAATTTTTTGTGTGAATAGGCCTCCACTCGCATCCACGGTGGATGTGAATGTGAGTGTGTATGTGGGAGAGAGACACACAGGGGAAGAGAGAGAACCTCCATGTTCTAGGGAGAGAAGCTCATGGTTGTAACTTATGCACCTACAAAAGCCAAGATCATGAACGTGAATTCTCACTTTTCATCGAGTATCCTCCAATATAACATTAATGTCAAGGACTGGAGAGAGAAAGTGTGAGAGACAGAGAGAGAGTGGAGAGCATGAGTGAAGAGTAGACTTGCACGGTGTGTGTGTGTGGGTGAGTGCAGGAATGATGCTTCATCGCTTCGTTGTTTCCTCGGTTATCATGTAAGCTCTCCTCTCCTCATAGGGAGTGAGACAGACTAGAGAGAGTGAGAGAGAGAAATGAAGAGATATATCCAGAGGCAGACTATAAAAAGATTCTACATGCACACCGGAGAAGGCTACTCACACACACATACAGTACACACACATGGAGAGAGTATGGTGTGTGGAGTTTTTAGGGAGAAAGAAGAGTCATGAGGGTCTACTCTGGAAGATATGAAATCACGATGTGAAGCCAAGGGCTACTACTACGACCAACCAGAATTCATTTGAAATCATGGCACATAAATATAACTCAATGGAACTTACCTATATACACCTATCTTTCAATGTTACGGTCGTGGAGGCACACGAATACACTATCCGTGTGTGTGTGTGTAGATATAAGTGTATACATTTGGACAAGTAGAATGGCCTCATATTCCCTCTCTGAAATGATAATATGGACAGATTCTATTAGTCGGAGCCAAAATTTGACGGGTAACTTGTATAAACATGTTTCAATGCCACTTGGCTTGTATCTATCTTTCTATATACGTGTGCGTGTGTGTGTATGTGTAGAATACAGTATGTAGTTAGTCCAAATCTTTCCCCCTCTTCCCAATTCCCCACTTTCTCTTCTCTATTCAATTAAGCTGTGGCGAAATACTACATTCCAATGTTTCATTTCACAATTTTGGATGCTGGATGGCGATGTTCTGGGAACCTAAATGTCGAAGCTGTCTGTTTGTATGTGTGGACGAGGAATGGAAAATTTAAGCAGTCATCAGTGGAACCTTTCTCTTCTCGGACTGGAGAGTCAGTAGGCAAGGGAAAGCATACCTGACTCATTTCAGGAAAATACATTTTTGGAAATTGGAATTTGTTGTGACAGATTGGCGGGCGAGGGTGAAGAGGGATAGAAAAGAGAGAGAGATTTTGTTTGGGTGTGAAATTGATCGGATTCATTTGAACTGGAGACGACACATGGTCAATTTACAAGAGTGACAATCTGACAACACAGGCAATTGTTTCCCTGTCCATATTCTCCTTTCTCTTACAGCATAACATGCATAGTATAGTTTGTCTTGTCTATAATTGGTTATTTATTCTACATGGATTACAAATGGAGAGTCGTCCTCTTGTATCATACAAGTTGTAACTTTTCGCTCATATTAAATAAAACTGCAAAAGATGGGAAAGGGAGGGAGGAAGAAAGTTGAAATGTTTACCGTTGATTGAATAAAAACCCAGTGACAATTTACAATGGAATGTGTAAGGATGATTAACTTTTGTATTGATATATGTTGAATTGAATGGGTATGGGAAATGGGCATGCGGAAGTTAAAAGCAAATGTTTTTTCCTCCGCCTTCTCTCCTCCACTTCTTGCGTTCCCCTTTTGCTCTCTTTTGATGAGAAAAACCGCTCGTAATGATTTCTCCAAATAGACTGCGCCGAAGCTGTTCTCAATTTTTGTGAGAGCACAAAAAAGTGTAGAGAGAGTCCGGACGACAAAGAGAAAAGAAAGTGCCTACACACATACATAGATGTGTGTGCGTGTGTGTGTGTAGTACATAAAGTAATCCAATGCAGTGATTGATTTCCTCTTCATTCAAACATGCAGTCGAGTGCAGTGGTTGAGGTCGAGATTGTGGATTTCCTCGTTGTACAGAGATGAAAAAGAGAGAGACGAGGGAACGACGTTGGACGTCATCAGGATCAGGCGTGATGTCAGAATTTTGGGTTTAATTAAAACAAAGGAAATCCTTCACAATGGCAAAAAGGAACCATTAGCTTAGGACCCAACTCACTCCCACCTCCTTCTCCTCTCCTCCTTCCATGTCTCACCCGAGTCGAGGAAATAAAAAATCGACAGACTCATGCCTCTCCATATAACTTTCCCTAATGTGTATATATGCACACATACATGTGTGTGTCTACAACATAAAAGAATCCTTTCTACATCCACCGCCGCTTCCAATAAGGACATAGACATACTCGGGATTTTCACTTTTTTCGATTGCTCGGACCCACACGCTCTCACTGAAAGAATGTGTGTGTGTGTGTGGGAGAGGAGGAGTGGGGTAGAAAAAAACAAGCTTTTAAGATAACCCAGGAATTGTTATAGTGTTATGTTAGAGTAAAGCAGGGCAGTTAAGTAGGTAAGCCGGCCGTTTTCCCTGTGCTCTGTTGGGTCAAAGACAGGGAGAAACACACAAAAAGAGAGAGAAAGTAGGGAGAAAGAGGAGAGTGACTGAGAGGGAAAGAGCATTTCGACTGGGACATGAGTCTATACAGTTTCTATCGATCCAACTCTGTTCCTCTACTTTCTCTCTTCAGCCCGGAACAATATCCATGTGGCAACTACACAATTCTTCTTTCCCTAAAGCATGCAAGACGAAATTTTATGTAGGAAAATGTGCCCATAGTTTCCAGACCTGTCCATATTACCCAATGCAACCATAGGGAATAGCTGCATGAATATTCCCTCATATAGACTTACATATGACGGGGAACAGAGTAGTTGTATTTACAATACAAAATTCCACACTTTCTTCACAAATGTGTATGTAAGTATTTGAATTGTACACCTCACTACCACACTGTATACTGTATGGAGGAGATCGGATGAAGGAAGTAGGTATACAAGGAGAAAAAGAGACAGGAGCAAATAAGTAACTAGCCAGGCAAACGGCTCTCCAGCCACTTATTAATTTTCTCTCTTCCTTTTCATTTTCAACAACTTGAGCGTTCAACTTGAGCTACTGCCTCTAATGCAACTTCCAATTTGAGCGTTTCCCCTCTCTCTCTCTCCATCGTCTTTCTGTCGTCGTCAAAGATCTATGACTATTACACACACACACAAACAAGGGTCTGTATGCATGCATATATTTTGGAAGAGTGAAGCATTTGACACACTGTCCTGGCAAACTTGCAAAATTTTCCATGGGGAAAAAACTTGCCTTTATTAATCCTACTTTTCCCTACTTTCTCCGTGAACTCTCGCCACACACACACACACACACACTAAGATGTAGGGAGATGGGGTTTTGGCTCAATTTTAGTTTCCTTGAAAGACTTCTTACTTTTTTTCTTCTCCCTTCCCTTCTTGTCTTTCGCATCTTATTGTACTTTGTACGGGTTTTTTCCCTCTGAAATTATTATTAGTTTATTGTTTGCTCACAACTAATTCCACCGTGTAAATTTAATTCTTTCTCTCCTGCTCATAATACTTTCTCTTCCCATATGGTCTCCCTTTTTACTTTGCAAACACACACATGCATCTCCACTTTCTTCCATATGAACGACTTTTAGTTTCAAAAAAAAGTTTTCACATTTTACTCTTTTAACTCCCTTTTTTCTTGGAAAAAAACATTCTGACAACCTATGACCTCTTAGCTATACTTTGCAGGCAGTCTGGATGAATGTATACAATATACATACTTTGGTTTGGTTTCCAATTTCCAGATAAAAGAAGACTATATCAAGTATCAGCACTTTCTCATTACACAAGCAAGTGGAGGGAAAATGGACGACCGACAGAAAAGAGAGAATCAAGTCGAGTCAAAGAGGGGGAGAAAAGCAGCAAAGTCCATGAATGTTTTTGTGGCCATTGCAATTGATGGTGCGTGCGGATATTTACAAGGAAATAAAATTTGACTGCAATCTCTCTCTTTCCCTCTCTTTTTCTATCTCTTAGAATGGAAGACAGTCTCTTTTCTCCTTACTCGTTTTTTACGATCCTCCTCAGACGCCCAACATATGTAAAAACAACACAACACAATAAGAGAAAGACACACACTCTCTCCCCCTCTCCATCTCACAAGGAGGGGGAGAAGGAGGAGGAGAAAAGAAGGGAACTGATACAAAATGCGAAAAGTTTTTAGATTCCATACCTACCTACCTCTCCATCTTGTCTCTATCTGCCCATTATATATTTAGGGTGTGAAACTGTGAGCGCAATAAATGTGGAGATCTGTTTCTTTTCTCTTCCCTCTTTTTCCCTTCATACAAGCACCAACTCGCTACCCTCGCTTTCGCTTTCTCCTCCCTTGGGATTGAAGGTGTTGTGGAATTTGAGTCGTAAAGAGCAATGCAAATGAGCCATAATCAGGAGGCCAAGTTGTTATAAAATCCAGTTGTATTGTTCTCACAACTCAACTCTCTCTGTATCACAACCATCCAGTCCCATTACCCTCTGCCCACTAAAACAAATTGGACTCTCTCCGGCACCCACTCTGACACAATCACATTCTTTCAAATCTTTTCTTCTCGGATCTCAGCTCTCAAAAGAGGAAGCGGAGTGGATGAACCGAAACAAAGGATGATGACTCCGAGAGTCAAAGAGAGACGGGAAGAAACGACAGGCAAATTCCAATACAGTCACTAATAAAACTCTTGAGGCCATTAGCTCATAAGATCATATGAGAAAAAAGTCGTAGAAAAAAAGAGTGTAGGAGAAAGCGTACATACACACACAGTCAAAGTTTGGACAACTAAATCAATGAGAAGACATCAAATTCAATATTATCAGTCAAACAGAAGTCTATATTTTCGTCTTTGGCTTCCTCCTCTTCCTCCTCACCCTATACATGAAATGGGGATGCTGGAGGGTACAGGAGGTGAACATGAGGAAGTGTGTGTATGTCGTGTCTACATTAGTCCCATCTCAGTCACTTGAAGGCATATCTCTTTACATTGTCTTTTTTTAAATGATGGGAAATCTTAGATGTCTTTGTGTGGATGTAGCGCGCGCCAAGAAGAATCAACAAGGCATTCAGGAGAATCACCAGAGTAGGCCACACACACGAGTTCAGAAAGAAGAGCGAAAAAGAGAGAGAGCGATCCTATTTTGAACGTGGGCTATCGAGTCCATGGCATAGAGAAGAGAAGGGACGACAGAGAAAAAAAATCGAAGGGGCTTTCTCTCTTTCCTTCCTCCTATATATGTACTGCACTTTCTCTGTTATTGTTATTGATAATAAAAGTAAAAGCATTCGATACAAACTCTATTCTAAGGTTTCCTCTCACTCTTCTCCACTTCCTGCCTTCTCATCTTCCTCCTCTTCCTTCCCTTCCTTTCAAATGAAATAGTCTTCCATAATCATTTGAGGGGGAGGAGTTCAAACCATTTTACATATACCTACACTAAAGTACACAATCGTACATACACTGCTATAATACTTCAAAGAAGCTGGAGGAGAAAGTGACTTTTTTTCTTACACTCCCTTCATCGTCCGTCCGTCCCTGATGTCGCTTCCTGTGTGCCAGTTGAAATTGTGAATTGATTGAAAATACCTATATATGATATTTTTTTTTTTTTTTATATGTTTGTTTTTCTTGTCCACCCTCCAACATAAACACGGGGGCACGCACACAAAGAGAGGCAATGGTCCCCGCAGTCATATCCCTCCCATCCGTATTTTTACAGGAAGACAATTTAAAAGGAGAGAAGGAAGGAGAGAGAGTGAGGGAATTGTCCAATTTAAAATTCTCCTCGCACACACAAAACTGTAATTTAATGGCTTAGAGGCTGAAGAGCGAAGAGTAGTAGGAGTACACGGTACAAAGGGGGGAGGTTAGACAAGACAAGCACCAGACTTTTGTACAGCTCTCATGAAAAATCATTCAAGTCCAAAGAAGGACAGAGACGTGATTATCATGAGTTTCCTCATCGACCCCCCTCCTCTTCTTCTTCTTCTTTGCCACCACCATCACTACTACTATGTTTGGAGGCACACTTAAACCAAGTCATTCTACAAATTTTTCTCCCTGAAGAAAGGAAGGAAATATAACGTTGAAAGTGTAAAACCTTGCGAGGAAGAGAAACAGAGAAAGAGGGGAAGAGGGCAAAGAGAAAAGAACATGTGCGAAAGGGAGCACATCGTGTCGTGACCAATAAAGTGTGTGTAGAAAGAGAGTCAGAGTGGAGAAATCCGTCAAAGAGAATTGGCCATCCAAGACTCCCAGGCTCTTTACTCCTCTTGTTCCTTTCTCTTCTTCTTCTTCCTCTTTTCTTCGAAAGAATCTCACATATCGTTTGATACTCTCTTTCTCCTTCTCTGACTGTCTCTGTCTGTATGTGTGCTTCTTTACCTTCTACTTTATCCGTTCGTTCTTTCTCTGTCTCTGTTTCTGTCTTGTTACTATTTACTCTGTAAGCTTTCTCTTTAACTGTAGTTTCTCCCACTTCCTTCATCATATCATCTCTTTCATGTACTCACAAAAGTGTCTGACTGTGTAGCAGAAGTAGAAACAGTAGTTGTAGTAGTAGCCGCGGCATCAGTATCAACGTCAGTCTTAGCTTGGCTTTTCATGCCAAATGATACGCAGAGTCTTTGAATCCACTCCTTTCACTATCACACTCCTATCACTCCTTTCTCTTTCTCCTTTTCTCTTTCTGTTCTTTGTGTAGTTAACTACTGCTCTTGTTTCTCCTTCTGTCCCCGAAGCTTATATTTTGAAGTCTGATAGTTTAAAGGAGACTCCGACAACTTGTCCATTTTCCCTTACATTTCCTAGGAAGGAATCAAGAGTAATGCGTATTTTGCTGACGGAGCAGTGCGATAAAAGTTGCAATAAAAGCCTAGAAAATCTTCTGCTTGTCTTTTTATGTGCAATTTTAATGCATTATTGCAGTGCAATGGATGTGCTGTCTTCCACATACTAAGACACACACAAACGTACACTCTCCCTCCCTCACTCTCTTCTCTCATTTGGTACACAAATCAGCCCCCTTCTTCCATGTTACACTTAATGCAACATTACAAAATGTGCGCACGATTAGAATAAAGATATATGCAGTACAGTATGATATGTAGTGTATACACCACACGAGTTTGGGTTTTATACAACTTTTTTTTCCCGTCAATACTTTCTTCAACTTTTCCTCTCTCTATGAAAGTATGTGTATGTGTGCTTTTCTTGCATCGCTTGAGTGTCTTTCGTTCCGCTCTACTCACTCTTTCTCCAGTGTAGTGTCCTATTTTCTTTTTCCCCCTCCTTTCCCCCTTTTACCAATCCGAGAGTCAAGGTACAACTCTTTAACTGACTGTGACTCCAGGTTTGGATACGAACCAAACTCCAAACCAAGGCAAACAAAGAGGAGGGGAAGGGGAAGGAGAAGGAGAAGGCGAAGTAGGAGGAGGAAGAGCTAGGTTGGAGAAAAGTAGTCGTAAAATAGCATGTCAAAAAAATAAAATGGGATGCCAACGCTAACTTATTTCACAGATCTTTTTCCTATCCTCATGTAAAACGAGAGAAAAGGGAGAAAATGCTTACCATACAGGACAGCACTTTACACAGTGTGTGTACAGAGTGTAGAGTAAAAGTGGAGTACAGAATCCAGTTTTGTACACAGCCCAGATTTTTCATGCGCATTTATTTTAAGACTTGCTCACTCCCCCTCCTCCTCCTCCTTCTTCTCTCCGCTCTGTCCTCTTCTCTCGCTTGATGCTGTGGCAAAAAATAGAATAAAACAAAATCTATAACACACACATACAATACTCACGCCATAGTCCATGTTACCCTTAAGAAAAGAAGAGCAAAGTAGAGTAGCACCATGCATCATCATCCGAAGTCTACAGAGTCTAGGATATACAACGTTTCAAAAGAGAAAGTCTTGGTGGGATGCAGGAACGCCGTACACGTGCAGCTTGCAATGACAGCATCCTCATTGCGCCTTTCGTTCTCTTTCTCTTACGTTTTCCCTCTTTCGTCTTTCCTTTCTTTTCCCCCCACCCTTGATGCTCCACTCAAATCATGAAAGCACAGACAGCATAAATCATACGTTCCTCCGGCCTCACAACGTCCCAATACAAATCCATTATACACTCTCAATATATAGAGGAGAAAGAGGACAGAGAAAGAGAGATTAGAATTGGATTCTGACGATTCCATTGCTTTAAAGAGGTTTTTCTTGTAGATCTTCTCAAGAAAAAGCTATAGATTTGCATACACACGCTCTATATGTTGTGCAATATCTATCTGTGTGTGTGCGTGTGTGGAGACTTGTAAAAAGAATCAAGTCCAAGCTGACACATTGTACATTTGCCCCCACTCCCATCCCATTCTCTCTCTCTCTCTCTCTACTTCTTACACTTCCCTCATAAGCTTCAGTGAAGGTACTTCCTATTTCCTGCTTTCCCCATTCATTGGATTTGTATTATGATTTTTCACTTGGGGACTTGTTATTTCCCTACAATTTCCTCACATTTCCTGGTTACCTCGAATCATGGAGTCTGTAGTGCTCTGTTGAGGAGAGAAAAGGAATATGAAGTTGACGCGTGTCAACTTGAACTGAAGCGACAACGTAAATTTTACTTTCATTTTTACCTCCTCTTCCTCTTATTTCGCTCTCTCTCTCTCTCTCTCAAAAATCACAATTGGAGTACAAAAAAATTTTGCTCAAAAAAATCCATTTCAAATTTTCCTATTTAAATTCTTTTTTAAAGTTTCTCTCCTTCTAGGGAAATCGGGTCCTTTGATTCCCTCCCTTCTCACTCCTTTACTATGTATAGTACTTTGAAACATTTCTTCCCTCCTCCCTCCCTATTTACCCTAGTCCATTTGTATGGACTAGGACTATACAAATGCGAGGGTTGACAAGGGAGGAGGAGAGAACGTTCAGGAGAAAGTGCACTTTAATACAGCAGACATCAAACAAAAAACTTGGTTCATTAACGGCCTGTGGAG
The DNA here is from genome assembly GCA_009870185.1 of Pygmarrhopalites habei. Taxonomy (NCBI): domain Eukaryota; kingdom Metazoa; phylum Arthropoda; class Collembola; order Symphypleona; family Arrhopalitidae; genus Pygmarrhopalites; species Pygmarrhopalites habei. The sequence continues at coordinate 10,225 of WJFB01000539.1, forward strand.
AAGGGAAGGCGGGAAAAAAGTAGACAAGGTTCTTACACTGGCCATGAGCAAGACAGGGACAAGAAGTTGTGTGTGTGTCTACGAGAGAGAGAGAGAGGAGGAATGAGTAGGAATGAGTAAGAGAGAGGAGAGGGAGAAGTATAAAAATGAAGGATATTTGCCATAAAACTCAAAAACTTCCCTATAGTCTCTCCTCTCCTGTGAGGTCTCCATCTACATCCGAGTGTATGGAAAAGCGAGGGATGGGAATGGAGGGGAGAGACGAAGTGGGTTTGTATGGAATGAAGGGAGGGAGAAGAAAAAAAGACGGAAAATGAGAGAGTCTTATAGCTTGTGATAACGAGGAAACTTGGCAAGAAGTGATGTAGGTTAGTTCTTTTTCTCCTCTGGTCGGTCGACAGACTCGTTCTGTGTGAGAGAGCATCTCACAGAAAGACAGAGAGAGTGTATGTATAGCCTTCTTCTTCACCAACATTTTTCAGCCCCACTCTTCGACGAAAAAGTGAGAGGAGGAGGAGGCAAAGAAGGAAAGGATAAGCAGTTTCATAACTCCTCACCAATTTTTCTTCCTCAAGCATCTCATAATACGAGCTGTCCTTTCCTTCTCCTTTCTCCAACCTTCTTTCTCTCATAACTCTCTCTCTCTGCTCCCCATTTTTAAAATAGAAAAAATTATTTTTACTCCCTCCTCCTCCGTTGCACTTATGGTGTGAGCGCCTATGTTTCTGAAACGAATTGTCAGACACAATGCCAAGTTTTGTTTGTTCTTTAAAATTTGAGTTCAAATCGGAATCGGAAAAGAATCAATTTTGTCAAAAATAACACCCAGCATATTGTGCCAATGTTCGTATTGGTACTAATATTTCGATTTTGAAAAACGTTTGAACGGAATTCTCCATAATTTTTGGAAAATGAAGATATTTTAGTCGAATCACTTCAATTTATCTTAGAAAGGGAGATTAATGAAGATTTTTTTAAATAATTTTTTAATTCCTCCTCCACCCTCAACTTTGTACATGGAAGAGTGGGAAGAAATAAATAAAGTATAAATAGATAGAGAAGACATGGAGGAATGCTCGCAAGATTTATTTTGCTGGTTGTGTGTGTGTGTGTTACGTGTTTGCTCTTCTCACAGAATCATAGCAGCCGCACAAAACGTTGCAATCTTTGTGTCTCTATGTCTACGTAAGTACAGTGCACAAAACTATTCAGCATATTGCACTCACTGTGAAGTGGTGGAAAGAGTGTTTGTGTGTGTTTGGATGGGAAGTAAAAATGTGAATAAATCTCAATTTATTTTCCAGTCAGAGTCTGCACATGGGAAACTTTGATTACGCTTCGTTGCATTGCATTGCAATATCCTAATATACACATTTATGTACACTACATTGGCCTACTACTCCTCTCTCTCTCTCTACAAGTTTATGTGTGTGTGTGTGTGTGTGAAAGAGAGACTACCTAGCAATTCCCAAAGATTTTTTCGACCCAAATCTCTTCATGGAGTGTCATAGCTTGGGGTAGGTTGTAGAATGAGTACAACACACACAGTAAGAGCCCACTAAAGAGGCCCATCTAATTTGCAACATTGGACAAAATTCATGAAGCCCTCCATGCACATATCCTGTGTGTGACTTTCTCTCCTTCTCTCTCCATGTTGTGCATGTATCCATTTAAAATAAACGCCACTGGAGACAGCCAACACTACCTCCTACTATAGTGTAGTTATGGAACACACTCACAGAACGATTTCTCGGAGGAAATTGTGTCGACTCTCGAGTAGAAACTGTATACTCTTATTCACTGTTTCAACACACACACACACAGGCTGTCATCCTGTATCGTCCGGATGAGCATCTGTATATATATGTGTGTGTGTCGTATGTACATTTTGGATCATCTTTATTTGGGAACAAGTAGTAAATCGATACATGCTCAAAATCATGGGCATTCTATGTACATATTGCATACAATGTGTATACACAACCCACATACTGTGAACTCTCTAGTTTGTGATGCCGACAAGGCTTCCCTTTCTCTACTTTCTCTTCCCCTCACACTCTCACTCTCTCTCATTTCTGCTTAAGGGTAAAAATTCTATGCTTGCTTTCAGCCCACTCCAAGATCATCTACAATGGATGTTGTGTGTGTATGTACTGTAAATATTTTTTTGTTGACTGCCTCGACACAACAATATTATAAGCTCTTTTTGTGTTGTTCCTCTCTCTCTTCTTTCACGGAGAAAGGAACTCGGAGAGTGAAAGGAGAAGAAGGAGGAGAAGAAGAGAGAGAGCGAGGAAGCGAAGGGAGTGGAGTGAGGGTGACTGAACAGAAAAGATTTTCTTTCTTATACATAGTTAACAAGTTCACTGGCACTCAAAGCCAAGTTAAGAGCCTGAGAGTCTGAGGCGCAAAGAGAGAGAGAAAAGAGAGAGTGGACGATATAAAGCTTCGTTTCTAATGGCGAGACATGGACATGAGTCAATATACGAAAAGGAGGAGGAGAAACTGTGCATATTGAACTGCTGTGCTGTGCAGCATCCTAGTTTTTCCCTCCCTTCGCTCAGCATCTCGTATTGATGCATTGTACATTCTATTCTATACATATATAGTATGTGTGTGTACACTTTGGTCCAGGAAAATGGAGAAAGGAGGAGAAAGCCAGAGGGAATGAGTGAAAGAGCAGAAAAAAAATATATACACATTGAGAGGGCGAGAAGGAGAAAGTAGAAGATAAGTGAATGAAGGGAGGTGGACCATCTTGTTCTTTCTTTTTCGTCCTCCCGTTCTTCGACGCCAGTCTGTCTTACGTCCTCCGTCCTTCCACTGTAATTCTGTTATAGTCAAAAGAAAAAGGACGAACCGAAAAAAAAAGCAGGACAAGTGTACATTTCACCCTATATTTTATTTTTGCAAACTTCTTGTTGTGTACACCCAGACAAGCACACGAAGAAAGGGAGGCAGAGGGAAATAAGTGGAGAGCATACACACAAGCTTGGAACAGAATGTGTGTGTGTGTCCCAGCATCATATTTATGATATCAATGGTGTCTCAAATCGTAAAATAAATAAGAGTCCATCCTCTTATTATCCTCCTTTTCACTCCTTCTCTCGACCCCCCTCTTTCTCCACTCTCCATACTACACTATATTCATGCGTTGACATGAACGCTCTTCACGTCCTCTCCCAATTCATCCTCTCCCACAGTTCACACTATTGTAGTGGAGTGAATGTGGGCGGGAAATACGGAGTGTAGATAGAGACATTCCGAATGGAGAAAGGAATGTGGATTTTCAGCCAGAGAATATCTTTTTCCCTTTATTTATTCACCCAACAAGAGCATGGATTTTGGAGGAATTCTGTGTATAAATTATCCTCAATGGGTGAATTTAAATAAATTTAAATTCTCTCTCTCCCATACGATAGTCCTACAATTCTACTGTTTCGTGCTGTTCTGTACTGTGAATTTCTTGCATGTAGAAGAAGAGGAGCAGGAAAAAGACTGGCATATTTGTATACGATTAAAAATATGCACCTTCCTCCCCTCCCCTTCCCTAATTCGATTACCTTGGAATGTGTCTCAAAAATGTGCTGCGTCTTTTTGTGGAGGAGGGAAAGACAGGGAGAGAGAGAGAAAAGAAGGGCTGAGGAGGAGGATGTGGTGGCTGGAGGGTAATAGAAATATTTGCATGAGCGCCTTTTGCATCTTGTTAACCTTTGCTTCTTCCTAAAGTCTGTGTGTGTACAAACTCTGAGTTCACTCCTCTCCCTACATACATAATCTTGCTCTATCTATCTGGGGAAAAGACGAGTAACAAGATTAAATAGAATTTCGGTAGCCATGGCCTACTCCTTGTGTTTGTGCATGTCTGTTTCTCCGTTTCTCTCTCTCTCTCTCCGTCTCTGCCAATATATGAAAATTAGGTATGGCAGGACTATTTGGAGTGTATTTACCTTGTTTGATAATATGAAACAGTGTATAGACACAATGAATGAAATTCGACAGAACAAAGTGCGGAGGATTGTGGTTGACTTTGCCATTTCTCCCTTTCTCCCTCCCTCCCTCTCTCGCTCTCCCTTGTTTACTCCTTTGTGCCTGGTTGTGTGTACATATACGTGTATTGTATGTCTCCCGCTCCCTGCTTTCCTGACTAGAGTCTCTCTTCTCTTTGTTTATTTCAAAGGACTGAATGAATATAAAGGAAAGTTGCTCCTAGTTGACTCTATGGGATTATTATTACTGTTCTCTCTCTCTCTCAGACTCGTGTCCTTGTAGCCCAAAAGTCTCACTCACTCACTCACTCACACTGAAAGTAGAACAGGGGCCAGAGAATGAGAGAGAGAGGAAGCTGCTGACGCTAATATAATAAACTTTTCATGTACTATACACACACACACACACACTCTCTCACACACACAACATTTTAAACCCTTTGATACACACACACACATTGTTCTCATAATTATATATAACAAGGATTATTTAGCAGCATTCCCAGCCTTTTCATTGTCTCACTATTTTAAAAATTTAAATAGCTTTCTTTCCAACTCCTCTTTCACTCTCTCTCTCACTCTTTTCTACACTTTCACTCTGCGTACGCATAGCCTTTGACATGGAAAATAGTCCGTGCTTTCTCCCACTCAGCCTCATTTTGTAGTATGAGTAAAAATGTGTGTCATGTTTCATTTTCCTCCTTTTTGAGAAATGTTGAAATGAGTCCTGGCTTTTCATCACAATTATTATTACAACATACCACTACTAAACTATTTTTAAACCTCACACACACACACACACACACCCGCATGGAAGGGAGCACAATGAGAAAATTAAAAAGAGAAAATTTCCTTCCGAGCGTCTCACAACCTGTCTAAACAAAGAAGGAGAAGAATGTTCAATACGGCCCTTGCACGAGTGAGTGTGTGTATCGTATATCTGCATTGTATTGTTTGAACTACGCACATGGATTTTTTCCCCGACGCGTAATGTAAAATTGAATTAACAAGTATGAGAGGTAGAGAGGACATTCATAACCTGCTGTGGCTAATGAGCATACGACTCTCACTCTGCTATTCATCATGTAACGTGGGTAATTCGGTGTGCATAATATATTACTCCGACCCTTTCAAAAACTCCTAACTCCTGTCTTGACTTCCTCTCTGGCTTTCCCTCACTTTTTCCCTTCCTTGTGGCTGAAGCTTTTAGCGAAATATTAAGTTTGGGAAGGGAGGAAGAAAAATGCCGAAGCGTCATTGTACAAAGTTTCCGAGAAAGAAGGAAGGGAAGAGAGAACCTTATCACAAGAATGAAAGAATGTTCGCCACTCTTTGAGACTAAAAACATCCTTGTTAGAACATCGCCGTTCCTTTGTAACTTTCGGGATGAAAGATCAGAGAAAGTGAGTGAGTGTGCTGGTGAAAATTTTTTTTTGAAGGAGTTCGAGGAATTAGAGAAGATAGATAAATTTAATTAATCCAGGGAGGCTCATTTTAAATTGAATAGAAATTATCAGCGAGGGATCAAATAGGGGGAAAGAGGGGAAAGCTCAATTTGTATTTAATATGGAGTGGTAGTATGTATTATGCACACGTACAACAGTTTACGAGAGAACAAGCCCCTGTGATTTATTGACATGGAGTCCCGACTTTTTTTCTAATTATATAGCTTGTTGACGCATGGACAAAAAATTGAGTGTTCAGCCGAGCAAGCATTTTTCCATAAATATTTCGCAACCAACATTTTTTGGTAGCTGAATGTCGCTCAAGATCCAGACTAGCGTGTGTCTGTATTTTTTGTGTGTGTACGCTTGTGTGCGGAGCGAGGGAGAAAAGTGTGGAAAAATTTGTTGAACAGAAATTTTAAGTAGATATTTGTACAAGAGTTGTGTGTGTGAGAGAGAGAGAGATTTTTGAGAGCATCTCTAATCCTCCTTTGTATACAGTACACGCTATCAAACTAATTGAAAGGGTTCATGTTCACGAGGATTTAAGCTCCCTAATTTTTTCAAGATAGTACATCCACACCATGAAAATTTAATGAGCTTGTGTATACATGTGTGTGGATGGGAAGAAAAGTAAACTAAAGAAATGAGAAAATTTCTACGAAGTGGAGGATGGGGTTAAAAATAGAGAATTTAATATTTGTACTTTTGGTTCGCTTTGAGAAAAAAAACTCATTTTCAATTCCCAAATGCCTCTCCTCACAGAGAGACTAATTATTAGTCTCAATTCAAACTTACTTCATCTCTTTTGAGATTCCTCAGACAATATTAGTACAGGAGGAGGGAAATCCACAATTTTCCACCATCCCTCACCAGACTCAATTTGCCTGGAGTCTAATAAATTAAATTTTGATTGGGAGAAATTGTGTAACACAAGCTACTCATTAAATTTGCTGATTACGTATGGCACTACAAAAAATTTGAAGAAAAAGAGTTGTCTAAACGTGCATTAAACTTTTCTGAAAAAATATTTTGACAAAATTTCCACTAAACCAGTTAAACCTGACAAACAATTATATTTTTAACATATCTTGAAAATTTTATAATACAATTATGTAAATTTATCGTTTGTACAAATTAATAATTAATTTGTTATTATCAAACAGTATTCAATTACTCAAAAAAGTGACAGGTACACAATGATGAACATGGCAGATGGGGAAATCTTCCAAAATCCTTTGGCCATGACACCATAGAAATAAAATAAAGACGTTGAATTAACTTGGAACCAACCAATTCCACTTGGAATAAAGGTGGGTAGACGTTTGACAGACAGAATTGAATACAAGGGGAAACAGCATGAGGGGAAGGGGAAGGAGTCAAGTACGATTTCAAGTCAGATGAAAATCAGTCCTTTAAGACCGGAGGGAAAGTCTCTTTTATATCACCCCTCCTCCTCCCTCTCCTTCTCCTTCTCTTTTCATACGCACACGGTTAACTTAGCATCAAGAGAGAGAAAGTGGCACACCGACATTCATAGAAGGAAAGGAAAGGAGAGAATGATGAGACAGTGAAAAGTACTAGGATTGAGTAAATCGGATTAGACTCACTTGTGAACATGGAAAATAGATCAACATCATTATGCATACGATTCCTATTTATTCCTCCTTTCTCTCTCTCTCCCTTTCTCCTTCTCACTCAGGACAATTGTCATCCACCAATTCTCATTCTTCCGATTGTTTCTCAGCATCAAGAGAGAGTGTCAGCCTCCTTTGTCTCACTCCTTCCTCCTTGATTCTTCCAAACACACACACACAAACAATCTATGAGTGTGCATGTCTGTGATTAACAAGTTTAGTGTGCATGACTCTGACGGAATGGAGTCCTTAGGGGAAATGTCTCCGTGCTCAATTAACATATGCAAAAAAGGGTTCGAGTCTTTTCAACATTTTTAGCTCAAATTTCTTAATAAAATATCAGCAAAGAACAGTCACAGTAGTTTACGATTGCACGTACAAAACACTGCATACTGTATTTAAAAATGTGAGGAGAAAGTAGATATAAAATGTAGAAAAGAAAACTTGTATGAGGCGAGAAAGACAGGGAAAAATGGAGTTGATTTTTGAGGGGTAAATATAAAAGTTTTTCTCCACGTCCCACCGCCCTTGCCAATTATTCCTGAGTAAGAAGCCAGTGGAAAAGTCTAATCAAGGGCAAGGCTCGGCAATAATCATAAGTATAATGATGGTGATGTGCTATGTGCTCTCTCTACATAGTTTTGGGAATTAAGAGGAAGGATCTGGGGCGGAGGGTGTGAGGGTGAGTGTGTGTGTGTTAGAAGCTAGAGGGATGGAAGAGAGTGAGTTTGGCTTAGTTTCCAAAAAGCTGTAATTTGTAAACTCTGCTAGTTGTTCATGGCTGAGCAATTTATACACAATTAATAGCAATCTCACCCAAATGGCACTCCCTGTACTGCCAATAATTATCTGGGAATGTAACTAAAGCACACAAGTCTGGAGAGAAGAGAGGGAGGGAGAGAAACTGGAGGCTGTGTAATGTGACGCATTATTTTTATGGTCAAAGTAGATGGAATGACCAAAGTAAAACTTGATTTCCCTCCTCTCACTTTCTCTCTCTCCCTCTCTCTCGTGAACAAAACTTGTTTGCTGATTTCAAATTAAATTTCCTAATGTATCTAATTCCATCTTTATACTGCAGCTACTCTACTCTCCTCGTTTTGTTCCAAATGTTTGTGTTATTATTTGTATACAATAAATGAATTATGAATAAGATGGAAATTGAAATTTTTTTTCATTATTTTGATTTCCTCATGTTCTCATTAGGAGAAAGTTTACATTTTAAAAAAATTTGATGCTGTACGAACCTGGAATTCCAGATTAGTAGAGAAAGTATGGTAATAAAATGATTTTTTTATCTCCTTGAGAGAAAAAAAATTAGGGATTTAATACATCAGAGAGGTAACAAAAAAAAATGTTTGAAAAAATTTTAATATTAAAAAAGTTGATGTATTTTCTTTCATTATTTTTTCTTCTTCTTCTTCATCGTCATTTAATTTGATTCAAATTGCCTGACTTGAATAGTAGAAATTTTTGTTGTTAAATTGCCACGTGAGAGGGAGAAAGCTCAGAAATTCTTTATTCTTTTTTCATCATTTCTCTGTAATTTCTTTTGGAGAAGGATTTCAAAAGGGAGGAGAAAGAATTAAAGGGAGGATGGTGCAAAAGAACTAGTTGTACTTAAAGCACATTTGTGCAATTATCCCATACATACACCCTCGTTCCCTTTATCTGACCCCACGTCCACACTCCACACTTAAACGATCTCTTGACTCACTCTCTCATCTTCCTGACGGTGGTAATTTTTGAGTGGAATAGAGGGAGAGTTGAGAAGGTAAAAATGAAGGGTGAAGTGTTTGAGTATGATTACTACGAGCAAAGTAGGGATTTTCACAAATGTTTGCCAACAGCGGCAGAATTCCTTATGTGGATGTGTGTGTGTGTTTGTCTCCCCTTCATTTCATTTACACTTGGCTAAAGCTTTTTGAATGAAAATGAAAGGCTGGAGAAGGAGAGGTGGAAAAGAAGAAAAAAAGAAACGCCTCATTTCCTTGCTTTTAATGGAGGTGGTGCTGTGGAAGAGAATAGCTCAAGTTTGGAAGAAAAAGTAAGAGAGAGGAAAGGCAATTTCAAATGTTGCAATGGTGTCCATTTAAGCAAAATTATTGGCTCTAAAACAGGTTTTTAAAACTCCACCTCGATTCCGAGGGGCAGGGAGAAGACGGGGAAAAAGCCCCATGGAAAATGGAGACAGAAGGAGGAGAGAGAAAGTGTGCTCATTTTTATTTTTTACATTTCCGCAATGAACATTCCATCCCGCATGTATTCACTTTCATTCCTTTCTATCTCTCTTTTGGATAGCTTTCTTTTTTGTTTTTAACTTTTCCTAACCCCTCACTCTCCTCACTTCCTAGCTGTTTGCAATCACAAACACAAAGAAGACATAGAGAGAAAGGAAGAGAGTTTAGTCTCATCCTAGCATAACTTTCTCTCTCCACTGTCTCCCATTGTTATACTCACATTTCTAGTTCCGTTGTCTGTGTCTGTGTGTCTGTGTGAAGAGTCGCTTGGTAGAAAAAAACAAAAAGAAAATGTAATCTTCTTCTATTCTCCCTCCTAAACTCTCAAAAAACCAACCCACCCATTCTTAGCTCCCTCTTTCTCTATTCTTTTTTCTTTTTCTCTCGCTTTGGCAGTCAACATATAAACAGAGCATAGATTACCCACATAAATACTTCAAGAAGAAAGTCACTTATGCTCATTTACGGAGTGCACAGACACACACACACACTCCCTCACACTCCTTTCACAGAGACAGAGCAGTCATCAAGGAAAGCAGAGGAAGTTTGGGAGGAGGATGAGGACGCGTGGTCGTCAATTAGATTATGTGTAACTTTTAGAGTGGATGACCCTTGCGGCCAAAAGTCTTTTCCTTTCTCTTCTCCCCCTCTCAACAAGAGATAGAGAAAGAGAGGGAGAGGGAGAGAAAAGTGAAAGTCTCAAAATTATTATGTGTGTCCTTAACCCCTCTCTCTCTTTCTCCAAACACACACTACACTCACTCTGATGATAGAAGATGGGAGGCGAGGTTGGCCAGAGTGGGACGAGAGGCATGACAAATCACACTGTGCCTGACAATCGTTCAGTCTGAGTACACAGCTAATTTAATAAATGCATTTAATAATAACTCTGGTCTCTCTTCCCTCATTTTTTACACAGCCCTTATTTTCTTGGGTGTGGAGGAAACCGAAAATTTGCTGGCGGCGGTGGTAAATGTGAACTGTGAGCTACATGGTGAAAGGAGAGAGAGAGGAGGAAAAGAAATTAACTCGATGACTAGGAATAGCTACAGTCCTGTCGTCGTCTTTCTCTTGTCGCCAAGCAGAGGGGAAACCAAGAGGCTACATTAAAGACAGACTATGTGTGTGGAGCTCCTTTCTCTTCGTATCGATTTAAGAGAAAGTTTGTGCAATAATCCTTGAACAATTTCTGTTTATCTTTATATGTACACTGACCAGGCGGGGGAGAAGAATGGGGAAAGAGGAAAAATGGTCCTTGATTTTAAGCTCAAGACCACCATCCCAAAAATTTGACCCTTTTGCAAAAAATTGTATGTTTGTACCCAAAGGTACAGAGGACCAGAACCATGTTCCTTCATCCCAGAATTCCTGGACACACATTCAGTACATATAGGAAGTAATAGATAAAAATGGGCCGCAAGTACACACACACATGCATATTGTATATATATTTAATTTGTTGATGTTTTCTCCTGATATACACAAGATAAAGACATTATTATAGATACACAAAATATGATGGTCATTAGTTTTATCCACTTGGCCATTATGACTGGAACGACAATCGTTTAATCTCTCCCTCTCTTCTAGTTACGCTATTTTATGTTATTGCATCTCATACCATACAATTACATTGCACTGCTTGGACCCTTTCTTCTTCTTCTCATTCTCTCTCTTTCACACACTCCCCCACACACAGACATTCCCTCACACACACACTTTCTCTCTACCTTTTTGGAGGCCGGTGAACCTTTCCTCCGGTTCATGTCGTATAATGATGTAGTACTGGACCAGTCAACTCTTTCTCTTGTAGAAAAATATAGTGTACCATGTGTGCACATTGGAGTCGAGCGTGCTTTCCCTCCTCCACACACAGCATATGGTTTTTTCCACTTCGTAAACCGATACTCTGTCTACATCATACAGCTGCGCTTTTCTCCACAACTTTCTCCGTAGCTTGTCCCTCGTACAAAGTAAAGTATTTATTTTTATGGCAACCTTTTCTCTTTCGCCTCTCTTTGGTCAGTCCTTTCTCCCTCCTTCATCCTCATCCTCTCTGCCTTTCATGGGTGTACATTCTGCCATTTTCACAAGCCTTCTGTGAAACGATGTTAAGATGAGGCTTGTTCAGGTTTGCCTAAAATACACCCATCCTTTTTTTATTTGGTCAAATTCCTTTTCCCCTGCTTTCCTTCTCCCTCCTATTGACATCCTCAACACCAAATTACATTTACTTATTAACTCATACCAAACTCATCCAGTTGACTAATACATATCACTCAACAACACTGCGTGTGTGTGTGAAGAACAAAAGCTTGGCAACGCTCCATTTGTGCCCCGCCATCATCATCTCACATTCAGAATACTCTGAGGGAAAAGATAGAGCGAACGGAAGGAAGGTGAGTCAAGGGAAAATCAGTGGAGAAAGTTAAAATGGATGACAGAATCTATTAAAGTCTGTGTCTAGAGAAAGGAGAGAGAGAAAAAATTCCAAAACTGATTGCTCACTCTCAGTTTTTTCTTAACAAGACCAGGTTTTTTTAGAAGGGAGGGAGAGGGAAGGGTGAGAGACGTGGGAGGGTGAATTTATGAGTGTGAAAATGTAACGTAATTAAAAGTTTTGTGTGTGTGTGAAGTAAAGTAGGGACGAGGAAAGAGCTGCTTTTTTATAGTTGCCGTAACTGGCAGCTCCAACTGTAGGCTCTCTCTGGTTATATGGGCACATATCCTCTAAAGTTTGAGTGTGTAGAAAGAAAGAAGGTCCTTTGAGAGAAAAGAAGTGTGGAGAGGGTGGCGGGAGAAAAATAGACACGTCTGCTAATGTGTGTGTGTGTGTGAAATAGCTACAGAAAGTATAAAAGAAGTATGTCCATGAGCAGATTAGGCTTTAATTTGTAAAATTTAAAAAGTTTCAAACTTCCCCGGTTCCTAAAGCTAAAGAGAGAACGAAGGATGGTTGTACAAAAAGAGGGGAAAGAGGAGTGGACGTGGGAGGATACAAAAGAAGGGGAGGGAGGGAGACAGGAAAAAGTCTTTCTTTCTTTCTTCATTTGCCTGATTAATTCTTCTACATATGCTATGCATATCCTAAAAGATTTCCCGCTTAATGGAGCAGTAATTAAATAATTTCACGGCTTTCCCTAGTTAGGACTCCAAGAACAAGTGGAAGACGGCCAGAGGAGGAGAGAGAGAGAGAGATGAGGAGGAAACATGACAGGCGGACGACACAAGGGGAAGAAATCCTAGCTAAAAATAGAGTCAAAAAGTCTTTCCCTTTTCGAGGAATCATAATGAAAATGGGTGGGAAGTGATGGTGGTGGGTGGTAGTCCATCGGCCTCCAAAATGTACAATTAACTTGAATTAAATCTGATGGAGATAATCTAATGAGATTGACTGTCCTCCTCTCTGTCTCAACCCACATGTGTCGACAGGTCTGTCCTCCTTCCGTCTCATCAAAATGTTCATTAATACATTCATAAAATAATCACTTTTTGACAAGCTTTCTCACATTTGACAGGATGTAGAGTCAGCTGCGACAGCAAAAAAAACTCTTACATAATTAATCAGACAAAAATGTCTCATCTAATATGTAGAATTGTGAGTAGGCGGAGTGTCATCACAGTTCAATGTACTTTATGTAGTTTGCTTATCTTGGATTGACACACATATGCATCTTACATATTAAATTAAGCAAAGCTTGAATAACTTTAAACTGGACAATGTATTTCGTAGTCAAACAATGGTAGTAAAAATTGCAGGATCTACAGTGGATTTGTTTCACAAATTTTTTTTCATCAGCTTGAAAGCCATTTAGATTCTATGCTAGCAATTTGTTCTGGCAGACCATATTTAAAATTGTCATGTGTTACGAGGTTCGTGACAAAATCTCGACAAAAAGCTGTCATAAGTTTCGTGGCACTCTACATATCATACTTGAATGTATGGAGGGGAGAAAATTTGTGAGGCTTGATAACTCACTGGTGTAATAATCCAAGAGAAGGAGGATTCCTCCTTACATGATTTTGATGGATGAAATCATACGAGCCCAAATTCACCAGAGAGAGAGAGGGGGGGGGGGGGGAAGAAACTGATGGCTTTATGGTTCCCACTGTGTATATGTGGAAGCGTTTGTTGTGTCCCCACAAGTCTCTCTCCCTCATTTCTTCTCACAAAAAAGAGAGACGGCAATCTCCCATCATAAATAAGAGAAGTGAAAAGAGAAAAGTCAGAAAAAAGTCCTTTGTTTTCCCTTTTTCCTTCTCCCCTCCTCCTCCATCATCCTACACATTTACTATGGAACCAAAAACCAGGCTCTGAATTCCTGATATTATCATAAGAAAGTGTACAGACATTTTCCAGGATTTAGAACAGCTTGAGTGGAGAGAGAGAATGAAAGTGAAGTAAAGGAAGAACAGTTTTTTTGGGAGGACGGCTGTCCTGATTGAACCAACGGACGAGATGAGAAATCAGTGAAAAGAATAAAGAGACAAAGAGAAGGAGAGAGAAAGGAAAGACTGAAGATGGCATTAAGCAGAGATGAAGTTAAGCCATGCGAGACGAGGCTTTTAATAAATTTAGGATTCTCCTACTCTTCGGCCTCTGCACAGGCACAGGCACAAGTCTCCGCACAGATGCCTCTTTCTCCAGCTTTCTCTCTCTTGTCTCTCGGCATGACCATGCAAGTGAATCGACTCTTGTAAATATGATGCGGATATTCCATTGTATCCCGTCACGTACAAAACACGTTAAACATGTTGACCATCCTGCCCAACTCTCTTCCTTCAAAGCCAGCCATCATCCAGAGAGACAGAGACAAATACACAGCAGGACACACACACACACGCACACAGTACAATTTTCCTCTCAATCTATTTGTACAAACTCGGAAGAAGCAGAAGAAGAATTAGGCCTTCAAACTATCCTCGTTTTCCCAATCCCTCTCTTCAAATATTTGAGGAGGTACAATTAATTCATTACAATTTTAGCATGAAATTTTAGACTAAATCCTCCATGTTCTAAAATGATTATAAAATCGCCATTCCATCCTGTCCAAAAAACTCAATTTTTAGTAGTGAAATTTCTCAAGCATCATTTGTGTAACTGATGGTCATTGGAACAGTGAGCCGATCCTTCCGACCTTTGAGTCGCTCTAGCACTCAATTTTTTCTTAATCCACAACCACCCATACAGACAATTCTTTAATTTGATGCTGCAAATCAAGTTTCACGATAATTTCTCATAATTTCTTAAGCTCCTCCGATTTAACCAGTCTTTTCCTTCCCCCGGAATCCAATAACCCCTTTCCTGAAACGACAATGAGAATGGGGGAGAAAGAACCAGTGAAAGAGAGAGTAAATACAGTCTCGAGTGAAATACATGGAGAGAGAGAGGGAGAGTGAACTTTTTGTCATTTTTTCCATTTGTTCCGTTGCATCAAACGACGTGGAGTCATATAAGCAGCTTATAAAATAATAACAATTGTCTCCAAATAAATACGAGGAACCATTGACCTCATCCTTTCTCCTCCCATTTCCCCGCTATTCTCCACCCCCAAACTCAAGCTGAAGCTCAGCCTAAAACCCCAAACCCAAGTGATTATGAAGGCGGGCTCAAGGTAATGCTTTCTCCGACCCTACAGCCAGACGCTTTCTTCTCCTTCTTCTCTCCATCCCTTCGTCCTCCACCACAGCCTATTGTACGGACAGAAAGATGGGGATTTCGTGAAATGAGACGAAATGAAATGAAATTAAAAAGAAAACGAAAGGAAACTCACAATGTTCCATAACCGACTACAATGGAACATCTTTCCCTTCTGCTTAACGGATAATAGCGGAGATTATTGGAGGTAAATAGTAGCCACAATGTGAGGAGAGAAAGTCTGCTATCTATATTGACGTATAATATACAAGGTTACATGCGAAAACTTTGTTACTACGAAGCTATCTACGTCTGCTTGGTCCTACGATGTGGACTATGTGTACTTTGTGTGTGTTGATAGGGAGAGACGAGGGGAAACTTTGGAATAAATGGGAAAAGACAGTTTTACAGTAGTAAAAATAGAAGAGTGGGTAAAAGGAAGGAAGAGAGAGATTAGAGAGTTGTGTGCATGGAGAGAGGAGAGAGGGAGAGAAAGTGTGTGTGTGCAATTGTTTAATATCATAGCTTTTATTGGCTATATCCACCCCATTATTATTATTTTTTCATTACGCCATTTTGATTTCAATCATCTATTTATGTAGGAGTGAACGAGTTGAAGAGAAAACTGACTGACATTTTTCTACCTCAGCCTCTCTCCTTGTCTCGTGAGAACCCACAGACCGAGCGCAGTTAGCATGTGTGTGTGTGTAGGAGGGAGAGGGAGAGACAAGGACGTTATATCTTTATGTGTGTAGAAATAAGGAGAAAAAAGGGAGAGAGAAAGTAGGAGAAAAGGACCACTGAGCAAATACACACACAATGGCTGGTTTCCTTTATTACATTCTCGTCTACTCTTGATCCAATTCAAAGAGAGGAGAAGAAGAGAGAGATGATGACTGTAGACTCTTCCCTCCCCCTCCTCCTCCTCCTCTCTAACCCTCTTCCATCTCTTGAAAAGATGAAAAAAGTGGATATGTCGCAAGAGTATTTTCACTACCAATAACAATAAAGGTAAGAGACAAGTTTTTATTTGATCTCCGCATGATGCAATTTTCAACCTCTCCTTTTCCTCCTGTCTTTTGTCAGCCATCCATTTCTTCCTTGTGCTTTTTCTCTTCTTCTTCGCCCTCTTCAAGTTGCTCTTCTCTCTCTCTCTCTCTTTCCTACTTGGAACAATTTCTTCACCGGCTCATTGCATCTACCTATATCCATTAAGCTTTCCCTATCCTCTCCCTTCTTCCCGCCCTTGTTGTTATCTTATGATATGATATGAAGTCAACAATAAAAACAGCTTTACATTGTACGCCAACCCTATTTGTTAGAGGGAATAATAATAAAAATCTTTCTTTCTTTCTCTCTGTCTCTCTCTCTGTCTCCTTCATATCTCAGCTTATCCTCAGTCTTCATTTTATTTTCTTAAAAATATCTCCAACGAGACCATTATGAGGAGGGAAGAAAAATTTTCAAACTCCCACCTGTTCCAATCTCTCTCCCTCTCCCTTTTCCCTCCAACTTGTTTTGTATTCCATTCTTCAGAAAAAGATACACTCTTCTAAACCGATTAGTGGCAATAATTTTCTATGAATGGAGAAAGCTTTCTCTTCTTTGAACTACAGACAATGCATGTGCTTGCATTGTATGTATATGAACACAATGTGTGGGTAGGAGTACTTTAAAAATATAATTAAATGATGAAAGTAGTTCCTAGGAAATCAAAATGAGATTATTTTGTAATTAAACTCCTACGACTATACTTATGACTAGTAAGTTACTAGTAGTAACGTGTTTGTGTGTGTGTATTTTTGATTAACCTTCTCTTGAAAACACACTCCAAGCAATAGGATAGAAAGAAGAGAATGGAATTTCAGTTTGGAAATAAACTCTTTCCTCAAAAATTTTCCAAAGGCGTTCTCAAAAGATTCTGAGAAAGAGATTAAGGAATAAAAACAAGTGTTGAAAGTTGGCAGGAGATTGTGTGAGGAAGGATACACCCGGGTTGTGTAGTGTATATACATGTGTGGAGGAGGAAGTTTTTAGAAAATGAGATTTTTTCCTATGTATTTATCTAAATGAAATTTTCAGAAAAAAGAGGAGGAAGATAGAGGGAGAAGGGATAGACAAGGCGCATTGAAATTGAATTGCTAATAAAGTACATGAGTTTTATTTTGTAAAATTTTCTCATTAAGTCAAGCGGTGTTGATTAAGTTATGATGTTGACTCCAACACTTAAGGAAACGATGAGAGCTTCCAAAATTACATATAGTCAATGTGTTTGTCTGTGGGGAGAGAGAGAGAAGGAAAGACATACACTCAAATTTGTACTACCTCCTTGTACAACTCTGTTTCCATCCCGTGGAAAACTTAACAAAGTGTACCCGAGTGCGTGTACAGTGTGTTTCTCTGCATAACGAGTGTGTGTGTGATGTAAGGGTGTGTCAGGGTGAGTGAGAGAGTGTAAGAAGTAACACGACTGAGATGGAGCATTCTAGTCATCAGTTGAGTGTAAGGGTAAACTCGGGATTACATATACTTACACGCAGTGTGTGTTTCTTGAGTATTTTGTATTATATTATTATATTAAGCATGTATTTTAGAATGCAACTTTCTCCATTTTAATAGAACAAAGTAGTCATATACGAATTTATATGGTGAAAGTACAGACAGAGGACAGTGAGTGTGAGGGAGGATGTGTGTGTGTGTGTGTGTATTGGCCTGACTTGGTTGCCTCCAGCCTCCCTCCAACTTCTTCTCTTTCCCAGTCATCGTCGTTTGGGACTTGAGAAAAAGAACCACCAACACCACCACTACACACACACATGCACACACACACATACATGTATATATGGAAAGATGGAGTTTCCCCAGAGAGAAACGGATAAGAAAAGTTGTCGTCCGCTGTCGCACTCTCCTTAACGTACAGCGTCGTCGTGGCAAAGTGTGGGAGTAACTTACATCTGTATAAGAGTTTCCCAGAAAAGGATAGAGTGAGAGGGAGAGGAAAGGAGAAAGCAAGGAAACGCTGGAAATTTATGATAATGTGTAATGGGTAGGTTGTATGGTTTCTTCACCATACCCCATTTCGATAGCCCTCAATGTGTGCATGTGTGTGTGTGTGCTCATGTTCATGTACTCGTGTATACTCATCTTCATCTGTGTAGATATAGAACTTTTTGGTGGGAGGATAATAAGCTTGTGCGGGGCCAAGTATAATATAGCAGAGTAAAGGGAAGGGAAGGAGAAGAGGGAAAGCCAGAGTTCTTACGCATGTGACATATAATGTGGATGGTTGACATTTCACAGAACAAGGAGGGGTACAAGCCTGTAAATTGCATGAAGAAAAGTCCCCCTATTTCCTCCTAATGCCACAGTCAGACTCTCTCTCTCTCTATCTCTTTCACTCTCTGGGTTCCTTGGAAATTCTATCTCATCTAATGCCATGTCACCATATAATCTAGAAACCTCCTCTCTCTCTCTCTCTCTCCTCTGTACATCCATAATATTGTTTTCTTGCTTCCCTCGCTCTATCTCTCTTTCACTCTCTATGTCTATCTGTTTGTGTCTCTGTTACTTTCCTCCGGGCTTTCTCTCACGTTCGTTCATGCTAAGCAGGACGTGGAGAGAGATACGGGAGGGAGAGAGAGATTCAAGTCAGTACATGTTGGTGTAGGTTTGCATTTTTTCAGATATAAATTAAGGGAAGCACATGTAAATCTCGCGCGAACTCTGTTAATGTAATGTGAAAATGTGCAGGGGTTTATACTTCACACCCTTTATAAGGTAATGTATGAGGAGAGGATGGAGAAAGGAAATTTTTTATGGCATTTTTTTTCTATACGACCTATGTTCCGCTCCGTGTCGGATTTTTATGAAGAAAAAATTTCCTCTTATTACTTTTTCCCATATACATGTATAGGCAGTGTGAGAGGGTGAGGAAAGGGTCACTTGCAGTAAGAGAGGGAAAAAAAAGGAAAATAGTACTTTGGAAAAAGGGGAAAAGAGAAAGACAAGAAAATGGGAAGGAAGGAAAAGAAAAAATGTAATTATTTTTTATGAAAAATTAGTCATTTTGAATGCAAGACGAACAAAAAAACACAGTGTAGATTAATGACCAGAATAAATTTTAATGATGTTCCACTAATGCATTTGAATGCTCCACTCCTCATCCTACAGGGTGTCCCATAAAAAGTCACTCTTTGCAAGACGTTCATGTTTTTTCAGCAAAATTTTGATGAAAGTCTTTAATATTTCAAAAATTTAGAGCTAGGGTTGCATTGACCTATTGACCCAATGTCATGGAAGATATATGTAAAATCGAATTCTCTGCAGAGCTGTATATTTATAATATTTTTGCCCTCCCTGATCCTGGCTGAGGATGGGGGTGCAAAGGTTATGCGACACCATGTATAATAACTTCCTCACATCTGGCATTGAAAGGCAGTATAAAAAATATGAGAGAGGACTTCGGGAAAGAAAAAGGGGGAGAGGAGGAGAAAGATCTTTCTTTCTCTTTCTCTCTCTCCCTCTCTAAAAATGGAGGGAAACAATGTATCAAGTATATACAATGTACAATGTATTTGCCCCTCATAAAACATATCCTCATTACAAACAAATGGTTTTGCTGAATAGTGAAAAAGAGAAAAACCGATACAGACTCAAGCTCAGGCAGACACACACACACACAAACAGAGAGAGAAAACTGTACAGCCTCCAGGCATACAATTGGTGATGGGGAGTCTGTCGTTTTTTCAAAGTGGCTCCTGGTATTTGTGTCTGTATGTGCAGACCACCAGGCCATAATATTAGTTGAAAGACGGAGAGACGCTGTGTTCTGTTCTCTGTTCTATTTGCTAATTTATCATCGAGTAAATGTTCTTTTCAGACCACCCACAGTTTATTTTCTTTGCAGTCTTATATCGAATTACGTTACGCTGCATTACATCCTTCTTCTCCTTTTTCTTCTTCTCTTCCTCCTCCCCCTCCCTTTGTCCTCCTCAGTGGACTTAGTTAAAGAGCAAATGTTTCTGGAGACATTAAAATTTCCCAGCGATTTTCGCCTCCTTTTCATATTTCCCCCTCCCCCTCCTCCTTGTATTATCCCACATCTTTCTTGGACAATTGAAAGAGAAAAAAGTACAGTTGGACAATTTCTTTTTTTTCTTTACTATCCAACTCCTCTCTTGTCTTTGTCCACATACAAAAATGCAATAACTTCACAGTGTGAATGTCCCATGTTCCCAACCTACAACACAACGCACACCCAGTCGCTTTCCCTTATTACATCAAATCTAATAGAATCTAATAGTCGTAACTCTGAATAATATTCCAAGTTTGTCCTTTCTACTCCTATTCCCAAAATCCCATTTAATGTTGTCCCTGGAATGGTTGGTCTCAGCACAGTTCATTTTCAATTGCATCTTCCTTTGATCCCATATGGCACACTTGGCCATCCAATGAAATGGCGAAGAAAACAGCCAGGATAGCCCAACGAATGACGAACTTTCATACATCCCAGAAATTCGTCAGTTTCAAATGATGAAGAGGCCGTGGTCGTAAATTTAATTTGAAATATTGTACCAGGGACTTTATGGGTGAAACGAAATTTGTCCATTCTAACTATACACATATCTCATTATCTACTCCTATTATTATAAAAGGGTACAGGTATCGTGACACAAATTTGTGTGGACATTTCAAGTGTGTTCCACATGCAAATGAGTCAAGGCTTTATTTCCCAGGGAAATTATTTCTGTAGTCAATTTAAATTTAAATCATGACCACCAAGGGCAGTGGGCAAGGGAAGGTGATGTGATGGAGGGGAGGATATTACAGCCAGGAGATTACGAGTCCGAATTGGAGACTATTAGTTGAATTGAATTTCTTTAACTACTCATCGACTTTTCACACACACACATGTACACACAAGTGTACATGTGGAAGACATGGAGAGTGGGATCATCTTGAATCCTGATACCGATCATGCTCATTCTTTCTTTCTCTCTCTCTCTCTGCTTATGATTCTGAATCCAATTTAACTTTGGTGGTTTATGGAGTGGAATCACTTGTTAAAGAAAAAGAGAGCGCATTGACGATCATTCGATTACTCTGTATGGCTCCTTTTGCTTTATTGAAGTCTCTCTCTTTCTCTTTCTCTCTACTCCCTTCTCTCAGTTTCTAATGTTACATTCTCTCTTGCTCTGTAATTTTATTGCTGTAGTAGACTCAACATAAAATGTAAATGGAACAAGTCAAATGATTCTGATGGTTAATGTGTGTGTGTGTATGTGTCCTCCACTTTCTCTTTTTCTCCCCATGTTTTATAAATGTCTCAGCCTTTACCCAAACCATGAGGGGAGAGAGTATATTTTTAAATTTCACAAAAAATATTCATCTCTCTTCTCTTTTCTCTTTGGAATGGGGAAGGCTGGGTTAGAATTTTAAAAAAAATATTTGCATACAAAGTTTGTACGTCTCTCTGTGCTGTGCACACATTCAGTGGGGATGTAAAAGGCAATTTCATGGAGATCACCAAGGAAAAGCCTCACAAAAGGAAGAAAATCCAAAAAGTCGGAATTCCGCTTGGCTTCTCTCTGTGTGAAGAGAAAGCAAAGTTTTTTTCCACAGAGAGAGTGTTGTGTGTGTGTGTGTGTGTTGTACATATGTTGATGGATGGATGTACACGAGGTAGTATATAATTTTGAGAGATTTGATTTGTGTAAAGTTTCCACAGTGATATTCATCATGTACGCGTGGCACATGGAACGTTGCACCCATGGAATTTTCCTCCACATCTCTCCCTCTCTCTACCTCTCTTTCTCATGTAAATTCGTGTGTGATAGGATGAGGATGAACCATGGGATGAGTGCGTGTGTGTGGATGTACAGTATATGATATTCAAGATTTTCTGCAAATGTAGCCAAATCATGGAAATTAATTATTCGCCCCACTGCCACGCCACACTCACACCATCGCATGGCATGGTGGATGTGTAGTATAAATGTGAGTTTATGAATGTGGAATCCATACTGTGGATATGGGACTAAAGGGAAAGGGGAAAGGAGAAAGGAAGGCAGGTAGAAAGCAGGTTTCGGAGGAACGAAACCACATCATGCGATGCCATCACGTACTCCACTGTAGATTACTGAATATGTCCCAATGGAGTTTTTGGGGTGGGTGAAAGAAAAGAGAAAGTGAGGAAGGGAAGAGACAAGATCGAAAACCCAAGTCAAATTAACTGAATAATCTACATGTAACCCAAAATCCATTAACAATATTGATATTGCAACCATTTTAGCCGAATCTTTCCTATCTCAACTTCATCCCCTTTATTATCATCCTCCTGTGTGTCTTCCCTCCTGGAACACACACACACACTCCTTTGACTCTCACTCTTCTCTTTGAACATGGGCAGGATGCTCCACTCCAGTTTATTTTTCTTTCCTCATCTATTCACACACACGTACATAGTTACATTCACACAAAATCCCCCTTCTCGTTATGTACATTACTCTTCAATTTTATCCTCCCTATATCCCCACACACTCACTCACCAATTGCACATAATTTTGTTAATTATCCCCTCCTGCCTCTTGTTAATTAAAAGTGTAAAGAACCAATCGGATTAGCTCAACATCATTTCCACGGTTTCAAAATATGGAATAGGATTCACACAACCAGAAAAGCCTTCTCATGTTCCTTTAGCCGTACTTTCCCCACTTTATCCGAATAACTAAAGAGAGAGAGAGACATTTTAGAATTTCACACAAACACACACACTCTTTCATCCCTTTCAAAAATATTTCATAAAATGTGGCTCTTGGTTGAGGACACAGCTTGTGTTGTGTGCCAGCATAACGGCTGTTTGTGTGTGTGTGTGTATATGGACCGCTGATGGTCCTCAAGTGTGTGGGCAGACTAGTCTCGGGTTATGTTGACAAGCCACAGTGGGACGATGTGACTGTGTCAACACTTAAAAGAGAACAGTCATTCCGGGAAGCCCGAAAACCTGACCAAATTGAAATTTGACAACTTGGAGAACATCTAAATATACAAAGAGGAGGCGTGTGTGTGTGAGTGTGTGTGTGTGAGAGAGAGAGAGAGCGGGAGATGAGGAAAAGATGGAGGAAAGCTGGTGTCGGAGCGTCTGGGAGAAAGGCATAAATATTATTTTTAAAATAAGCTTAAGTGCTTCCTCGAGATGGTTTTAACATGCCTTGAGGTAACTTGAGGTAAATTTAGGGCCTTTGAGGTAAGGAAAGACAGACATGTAGACACACAAACTTCCTCTCTCTTTCTCCCCTCCCTCCTTCCCTCCCTCCCTGTGACCACTTTGACACACAAATTTTCACTGCGCAATATCTCCTTGGCCATTCCTAATTAAGTGAGCGCCAGACAACCCACACACACACTCACTTTGTTGTATTATATAGCTTTATACGGGTGGCGGTGTGTGTTTGGAGCCTGGAGCCTTGGCAAGGGAAGAAAGTGTAGCAGTTATCCCTCCCGCCCCTGTTTACATTGGTAAGCGGTAATCAAAAGTCACTACGTGACAGTGAGGCATGAGTGTGCAAATATATTTCACACTCCTGCGGTTCTCTCTCCCTTCCTCCCTCACTCTATTCTCTTCCTCTCTCTTTCTGCAACATCCAAAACTTTGTGGCCCAATCTTTCGACTTTATTTCGACAATGGACCTTAGTAAAATATAGTAGTAGAGGAGAAGAGAGGAAGGTTTCCACACTCATCAAATTGTGCACATAAATAGTGTAGAATTCATCACTCAGAGAAATTTCATTAGTTTGATGGCATGTGTTGGGCGATCTGGTATTTTGATGGAGAGAGAGAGAGAGAGAGAGAGGAAAAATAGAAATAATAATGCTTTTTTCTTGTACACTCGAAAAGGAAGTATGGAAAGAGGTATGGAAAAATCCAATAAATTTATCCCTCCCTTTCATTCCTCCTTGTGTGTATAAGTATACACAAAAGGGATATTTTAAGCCTTGAGCAAGGCATTGAATTTTTGTAAGAGATTTGAGGGTTGAGCCACATTATTCACCATTTATAAATGTAATGTTGTGTATTTGGAGAATGTGAAGAGTTGACTTAAGAGAGGGCTCATGACCTCATGGACCCTCTTGTACATTTTGTAAGGGAAGGAGAAAAGGGGCGGGAAAGGCTTATGCATTAGAATGCGTGTGTGTCATTATATATATAAGGAGAAAATCGGATGAAATAGAAAGAAATGGAGAAGATAAACGGAGAGGGAGAAAAGAGGCTATAGCTGGAGGCTGAGTATATTTTGGGCAATTATTTGTTCTTCTATGAGATTTGAACACAAACTCTCAAGTTTTTTTTCATGCCATTAAGGCAAAGGAGAGAGCAGTTTAATAAGATCCCGAAGGAGGGATTGAGAAGGAAGGAGGGAGCGAAGGGAGGAGGGAGAGGAGGGAGGAGGGAGGAGGAGGGAGAAAACTCCATTTAATACAAGAGAAATCGATCCAAGCACCTTGGTTGCACAAAAGGAGGCAGAGTGGAAATCTTTTATCTGTCGGAATCTACTTTCTTTGCTCGTGTCTTAAGTCAATCTCAAAGTCAGTCATGTTTGCACTTCTCCATACATGGGCCAAGGCTAGCCGAGGAAAAAGACATTTTCCAGCTGGTCAGCCAGAAGTGAAAATAGCAACCATCTCTCTTCGTCACCGGCATCACCAACCCATCCAGCTCCAGCAGGAGCAGGAGCTCAGGCTGAATGGAAAAAAGATGGGGAAACACACACGCAGAATAAGAGAGGGCTGAGGATTTTGTCAAGGCAGAAGCGCAGAGAAATGTGATGCAAGTCAATGCAGTACCCTAGTCCCCTCTATACAGTTCTTCACACACACACACACATCTGCGAAAGAGATCCCGTCGAATATTTACACGCATTATAATCATACAGATTGATAAGGAGAGAGTCACTTTCTCCATCCCCATTTCTTTCTCCTTCTGTACTCTCAAATACAAATAAAATTCTTCAGTCTCTCTCCCATACACCCGCTACCCCTTTTCCAAACATTGTACAAAATGAAACTTCACATTCTATTTACTCGCTTTCTCTCTATTGATCTTTATTATAGACATTCATACACATATGTCAATTCAAATTTACTTGCTAATTTGCAACTGATTTATTCCATCGTCAGTATCACTGTGTCAGTAGAAACGCGCAACCCATTATACGTAGTTACACCTTCTTGGAGGGCGAAGGAGAAAGAAAAAAACTTTCCTTTTCCATTCTTCTCGCAAATAAATGTGTGTGTGTGTAGGAGAGACAAAGAATTCAATTGTGTGCCTGTGCTGTACATATGTGTTGGCACACACACACGTCTCTTATTTACAATGTTAAAGCATCAAGTTATACAAATTGTTATCGACTTTTAATTTATTTTTCCTCCTTGTCATGAAATTCCAAATTGAAAGAGAAAGTCTGAGATAAGTTGTCATCATTTCCTCCTCTCTTTCTTCTTCTCGTCCTCCTCCCTCTCGCTTTCCCCACGTACACACTCTACAGCTGGAAAGTGTATTTGTGTGTAGACTGTAGACTGGGTATTGTATTATATATGAAGGTTGATATGATACTGTATTTCACCTAGTTTTCTCCGGCACCCGGAAAGTTATTGAATTTCATAGCTCTGAGGGGTTTTCTAGGGATGAAATATCATTTAAAATTCATGAATGGATCCTCAGGAAATGTTATCCCGACAATAATAATATTTAAATGAGCATTTTTCTTCAGGCCTCACAACCCACCACCCAACTTTCTTTTCTCTCTCTCTCTCTCTCTCTTCCCTATTACTTTCCCCCTCCTCTTCACATATGCAATTTCCATGACATTACACATCCAACAAAGTCCAAAAATGTTCCGAGGAAAAGAAAAGAGTAAAGAAATGGAGAGAGAAAGAGAGACAAGGAAACAAAATATGAGACAATGAACGAGTCGACGCAGATGTCCATGTCTATGTCAATGTATGTAGATAGTCAAATATCCTTAACTTTCTCCTTCCTCTCTCCACACACGCTCTCACTCACATTCACATTCCTCCACTTTCCTTACAGCTTAGTCTCGTTATGGGTGTAGCTTGCGTAGTTTGTACGTGTGTGTGTGTGAGTGAAAGAGGACGACTAACATCACCATGATCCAAATGGATAAAAAGCTAGGTAATTCCATGTCTCCAATTTAGATGCATGGAGACAAACACACACACAAGGTGCATGTATGTATAAGCATGTACTCGCACACTTGTGTGTGCCTTGTGCCTCCGTGTGTGTGTGTTCCGCGAAAAAATCTTTTCAAAGCTCTGGATCTCCACTTTAAATCAGCGTCATCGATCACTCCACATTTACCATGGATAATACTGTCACTCTGAAAAATAGGGAAAATAATATAGAATGATGCGATCCCACACACATCCTCCGTATCCCGAGAAAAGAGCCAAAGCATCGTCAAAACGGCGACAGCGACCAAGAGGAGGACACACACACACACTTTTCGTTAACAATTGCCATTGTCATTGTTCCTCCTACTCTCCTTCCCTCCCTCCTCGCCCCTACTTTTCTGCTTGTCTACCAACAAAATCTCGTCCTCTTTTTTTGTCTTCCTCCCCCTTTTAACTCAGTATACCGTGAGGCAAAAACCAGGAGGCTGAAGGATGGAGTAGTAAAAATACGATTTTTGGTTGCATGTGTACACCAAATCCTTTAAGCTGTCCTCTATGCTAATATATTCA
Organism: Pygmarrhopalites habei; assembly: GCA_009870185.1. Taxonomy (NCBI): domain Eukaryota; kingdom Metazoa; phylum Arthropoda; class Collembola; order Symphypleona; family Arrhopalitidae; genus Pygmarrhopalites; species Pygmarrhopalites habei. Next base: position 36,934 of record WJFB01000539.1, read on the forward strand.
TGGCTCGACTCGCCCCAAAGCTTCTCCCATCTCATCCCAAGATCAAGACGAGGAAGAAGAAACCTTATTTTACCTATATTTTTTTACCTCTACTCTTTTTTCTTCCTTGTTGAAATTTTCAGTTTGAATTTAAACTCTGTTCAGGATTTACCTGCTGCTCCTCCTCCTCCTTTTCACTGGGTTGTGTGACTGTGTCTCTGTGTATTTCACATGTCTAGACTATACTACTTTAACTACAACATGGAAGGAAGGGAAAGAGGAGAGACCAGGAGAGAGGGGAAAGCAAAAAACTGTGCATTTCTAAAGGTACCACTTTCTTCTCTCTCACTCTCTCGTTAGAAGCAGAGCAGAGGAGTGAAAGTGGGAGAAAAGAAAAAAAATACTCTTTCCTATATCTTTTCTCCTTCCTTCGCTCTCACTGGATTTAGGTGTTAGTGGTAAAGCAGTACTAACGCCTGACTACCCGTCCCTTCCCTTCCCTGTGTGTATTTATATTTACAACAAAAATGGGATTTAGCCAACAGGGAGAGAAAGTGAGGGAGACGAGAAAAAAACGCATGTTCTTTCTTCCACATTCGATCCAAGCCGTGCGTGTATGTGTGTCTTTTAAATTGTATGTTTCTTTCTCTTCTACCTTAAAAAAAATTCCAAGGTAACAAGTTGGAATGGAAAATATTGGAGAAGAGATATATCTGTCTATCTTTATCCATCTCTCTCTCTTCTACACATAACAACAACAATGAATAGCCATAATTCAATTGATATCAGTGCAAGAGAGAGAAAGAGAGAGAGGAGGGAATAGCAAATGGAATGTGTATCTGCCAGACTTGCACTTATCGTTTTACATTTTATTTGGTCATCTCCTTCTTACTCTGACCATACTCTGTACATAGTGCTTTTCCTCTCTCCCTGTACAGTACTTTCTACTCGGTATTGGTCTTCTTAGACTGAAGCTAACCTTCTCTGCCTGGAGACTTGTGAGTGCTTTACTTGTATTGTACAACCATAGCCTTAAAGATTGAGCCCATATCCCTACATCCTCAACCTTTTTAGTAGTAGCCAATCTTATTTGCCAATTGAGCTCTCCTTCTAATACGAGTCGACACTAGGGTTCTCGTCTCGTCTCAACCATGTAAATTCCTATGGGGTTCCTCTTTCTCCTCCTCCTCCACTTCCAAGAAATGTGGCAATGGAAATTGATATGTGTGTGTACACACACACACAAACATTATATATTGTACACTATCAGGATGAAAAGGAGGGGAGAAGAATGTGGGTCGCTTTGTTTATATTGTTTTGTGCTTGGGCTATCTCCGGCCGTCTGTAAATTCTCGTTAGTCGTTGTCATTATTTAGCCACAAACGAAATGGGATTTATCTCTCTCTCTCGCTTTCTCCCTGTATGTATATCCATGTGAGGCTATGGTCACACACACACACATAGGTATCGATTCACTCATAAGAGGTTTTCTCCTCATCTACCTCCCCTCCCCTTCCTTCCTTTCTCCTCCCCTTCTCTCTCCAAGTGAATCTTTATTTCATCTGGACTGGACAATCTGAGATCTATCGCCTGTCTTGTAGCTTGTAATGATTTCTTTGCCTTTACCTCCCTCTCCATGTTGGCTATGTTGGCTAGGCCATGGGATGTCGGTGGTCCGTGGCTTCTCCTCCTCCTCCTTACACATTCTGCCCAGGGAGGAGAGGAAGAAAAAGACAGGGAGGGAGGGAGGCATGGAGTTGTACAGGGGAATAACATATCATTGATTGGATCTTAGGAGGAGGAAACGGATGAGGGACGGGGAGGGAAAACGTTCAAATGGATGATTGATGAAATGTTTTAATACGAGCCTCACAACGCGCCCCATTTTATTGGCTGAGCACCCACAGTCTTCGATTAATGTGAATCTCCTGCGTTCCTTCTTTCCATTTCCGTCTCCTTCGCCTTTCTCCCTCCCCCTCTCTTCTCTCCTCTCTTCCAACCGATCAAATGAGCAGAGACGGAATGTGAGTATTTATATTTTTCGGGAAACTATGAAGGAAGAGCCAGTCTTATATATGTGTGTGTGTTCTCATATTTATGAAATATCTTCATTCAACCCCCCACACACACACACTTGAGAGGATGGGTGGAATGGGAGAAGAATCGTTAGGCGGAACACCACAAAATCCATATCGAATCTCCTCCTTCTCTCGCTCTCCTTAATTGCTCACTTACCCGCTTTTGTTTGAAATTCATTAAGCACCGTGGGGAAAACGGGAGAAAAGGGCTACTGGGTAAGTCCTTGAGAGTCTAGAATCCTCCTCCCTCCCTCCCTCTTTTCCTTTTAGCACACACAAGCTAAATGAGGCGATCAAGTTATACTTTACAACCAACTCCGTTTACATTGAAGATATCAATTAACAAATATTATAAAATATTTTCTTTGAAATTTTAGTATAATTTTTAAAATATATTCCTTCTGAAAAAAAATCAAGTTGTTCAATTTTTTTGTAATTTCCTGTCATTCATGGGTTTAATTGGTGTACGCATTAAATGTATAATCCACACTCACAAGCTTGAAGATCATAATGCATTTATAATGAGGGAGTCTACATAATTATCCATGCCCACGTTCATCCTGTGCATGTTTTTTAATCTCGTTGAGGTTGGCAATTGAGACCTGGGTTGAACATTAAAATCCTCCTCCTCCTCTCCACTTTTTTTCTCCCTTCTCTCTCTCTCTCTACTTCTACTTTCCGATTCCCCGATGCATTTCAAGGGTTATTGAGAGAAGACTGATTATCGGAGAGTTTTGGAGGAGGGAAATTAATGTGTAGTAGTGCCGCCGGCTCTGGAACCTCTCTCTCCTCTTCCTATTCTCCATCCCTAATTATCCTGCGCTTGCACTTTCTCTGAAAACCCTTAATGAGCCAAAGATTTTTCTCGACGATAATCTACCGACCTCAATTTGTAAAATTAGTCCGGGCACATGGGAGACGGCGGGAGTCATTAAAATTTGTAGTGAGGAACAAGCTTTTCCTATTTTTTCCGTACAATCCTTAGCTGCTATGAAAAGGCAAAAAAATTTATATATACCCACACATCTATCCATACACACTTTAACGAAGTTTTCCTCAGTCAGATCCTTCCTCTGAGTGAGTGTGGTCCCGGAAATTTAATCTACTTAAAAATGAGTCTGTTTAAGGATTGCCAACGCGTCCCAATTTGTTTGTATGTGGGGGACTGGGAGTGTGTGAACAAAATAGAAAAACATAGAGCAACACGGCAATGCGACCAATGCGACAACTCGATGAGTTTAAGTCTCTCACTTTCTCTCTCTCTGAAACACTCATAACCCTTTCGAAAATTGGAGGATGGAGAGAATATAAAGAGGACAGAATTGAATATGAAGGGAATCGGTATAGAAAATAAAAATCCTTGTCTTGTAAAAAGTAGAAGGTAGAAAAATTCACAATCTACACGTCAACTTGTAAAAATTTTACATTTTATATTACACACACACACCTACACGTATTTGTTAAGTCAAGCTGTCTTCGTAATATTGGATATTGAAGAGGAAACATCTTTCACATTGAAATGTCAAGGTGGCCTCACAAAAAAAACTACATACCGTTTTCCCCTCTTTCTTCTGACTTTGAAGCTTCTGTAGTCTATATACTGTGTAGGCAAGTGCTGCACCTTTCTCTGGCTTTCCTTTGTGACTCCACTTGTTGTGTGTTGTGCTATGTGTGCGAGGAAGAGTGTGTCGTTTTGAAAAAAAAGAAGAGTCCATGTAAACAGTATATAAATATAAACATAAATATTATTTTTTCTACCCGGTCTCCTATCAAATTCAAATCTATGCTTTCTCCTATATCCTCCCTACATACATATGTATCGCTCATACGTAAGCAGGAAAAAAGAGAGATGAGGCGAAGGACTACTAAGTAGCTGCAGACCTTCAACTGTATGTTCCCTGTGTGTGTGTGTGTTCCATGTAGTGCAAGTGCAAGTCAATTCTCCTGGTACACAGACGGATCCACTGTACATATTATATTCACCAATCCATGAATATTCGAACTGGCTAGAATAGTTTTGTGTATATGGGAACGGGAGAGGAGTAACAACAGTAGCCTCTTCCTAACATTCTTGCTCTCCTGTGGGAAATTTCTGGATGGAGAATAGCTCAAGAGAGAATTACTCCTCCTTTCTCTGCCCCACACTACACTACACTCTCCCTGCTTGTTCTTGTTCAGAGTAGGCCGTAACGTTTTATAGCACTTTGGAAAAAAAGGCTAGTACATAATACGCGTATACAATACATGGGGACTTTCCCTCATCAAGTTCTTCTCAACAATATTTCATATCGGAGGGAAACTCTTCGATCCCTCGATCTATGCTCTCCAATTTGGTGTATTTGTTGCTGTCTTGTATATTTAAACTTCACCCTCCTTTCTCCCCTTCGCTTCAGAATGAATTGAGACATAAAAGAAAAGTATCAATATGTTCATCGTTCATTCATATCCAATTTAGAAAAAAGAAGGCTGACTTTGTCCAAAATGGTCCGGTTTTTTTCTCCTCTTTTTATCTCATCTTTTCCGATGTACAGAGTACAACCGTCAGATACCGAGTCAACTTCGTTTTGATGAGAAAATGTACAGTGATCTTTCAATTTTTTTCCTTTGGAGGGTGTGGTAACTTGATCAAAATTTTGAAACGCTACTGTGTTTGTATACGTGCATTAAAATATAAAAACTTGACTGCTTTTCCTCAACTTCCACACTTCTACAAACATTGCTTTCCACATGGCTCAAAAGAGATTGAGTGAGTGTGTGTGTGTTTGTTTTTTTGTTCAGAAAAAAATGGGATCCGTCCGCATCTTGTATGGATGACTGGGAGAAAGTGTTGCTGGTTATCTTCATGTGGTGTGAAAGTTTGTTCTCTCTGGAATGGAAGAGAAAAGAGGAGGGAGGGTAAGTAGAAAGTAATTTATGATAATTTAAATGATTTGAATTGACATGAGAGTAAATTCAGGTAATTGTCGCCATGAGGGGGTAGAGTGTCTAAAGTTTTTTTGTGCATGCTTTCACTCCTCCTCGTATACACACTACTTTCTGTTGCTGTTGATGGCTTGTGCGCAAAGTACATGGAAGAAGACAGGATATACAACAACAACAGGCACACACACAACTAAGCTACATTTTGTGTGCTCGCCCACAGAGACATTGTGGTGTATATAAAATAGGGGAGGACTAGGAGTAGAGTACGAGTACAGCAGTGAAGAAGAATGGAGTTGGAGGGGGGATTTCTAAAAGAATTACAAGAGCTTTGTTTAAATTTACCTACTCTCTGTGGACACACACACTACATTCTGTACTGACAGAAAGAGACAGAGAAAGGGGGAAAGACTTGGTTAGGTTTCCAGTCTAAAGGAAGTTGTAGTGATTTGGGGGAGAAAAGTACATTGTACATTGTATTACGGAAGGAAAGGGAGTGAGGAAAATTGTATGTTATCTCCATGGACTTAATTCAACTGGAGCAATTACTATAAAATTACCAGACCCCAATTCATTTATTTTGATTAGATTTATCCGAATTTGAACAACAAACTCTTTGGATGTGTATTTCTTATGTACACAGACTGTCTTGTCCTTCCCTCCTCTCCCCTCTCCTCCTTTACCTTCTCCCTTTCTTCATCCACTTCCACTTGGTGGCTTGTCTGGAACTCAAAATCCTCTTTGCCTCTCTTCTCTGTGCCCAGAACTTCAAAATTCTGAAGAAGGATTCTCATCAGACGAACCCAGACGTACAGTAACATATATAGATATACAATTTGAGGGGAAGACGATGGAACGTCTTTACTCTTTGTACTTGTCATGAGGTGGAGAGAGATCTCAAGAACTCAAAGAGGAGAAGAGAGGAGAGAGGGAGGAATTGAATGGTTAGGTTAATATTACATAAACACTGAATGCCTTGAATCATTAATGAAGTCAGGGGACTCGTACGTCATAACAGCAAACAATCTTGGTGATTTCTCTACCCCCTTCCACTTTCTCCATTCCTCTCTATCTTCCTCTTACATCCGAAGCCTCATTTACTTTCGACCGTAGAAAACCTTACATTGTGACAAGTTGGGAGGACTCAACCAAGACTCTTTCTCTCTACGTGTGTGTGTGTGTTAGCTACTCTTACTGCTAGGCAGGTACGAGCAATAAGGTCACATTTCCCTGTCTCTTTCATTTTATCCTTGAGCGCAATGCAATGCATTGGAACCACTAGGGACGAAACGACTGAGGACAAAAGATAGAAGAGATGACCGTGGAAGAAACTCTCTCCACTCTCTCAATCACACATATATATACGATATGCAGTCATACGTTTTCTCATAACGTTACAACAAACACACTCACTCTCCTCTCTCCTGTTTGCACAAGTACAGTCGTTCCTGACTGAAGAAGATGACTCCTGTCCCTTATTCTCTCCAACTGTTTTTTCTGAGAAAAATTTTCTTTTTCCCCGAGTCTCTCTTTGCAGGAGGAGAGAGAGGAAAGAGAGGATTTCTGGCCACCAAAGAAAATGACATGGCACATGTCATGACAACCTGCATGTCATCATCATTACATTTGTACAACATACTAGGATGTATGGAGTGTGTGTACTTTGTTGGGAGTGGATATAGAGCATATAATGTCATATCCTGGATAACAAATTTACATAATGTTATGCAGCATCAACATCCTACTTTCTCCATTTGGGAATGAAGGAAGGAGAGATGAGGGCAAAAATTATCGTCAAGATCAAAGAGATTGGAATAATTGAAAATTTATTTTCTTAGATCATTTCTCAAACGCACACACACACACATTTACTAACACATTTACTAATATATTTACAACTCTTTTTCTCGGAGAAAGTGGAGATTGAGATGAAATTTGAATAAAGAAAGTCTTTTCTTGTTTCTTCCCTTCCCTCTCTTCCTTTACTTTCTCTTGATCGACTGTTGTGACTCTCCTGTTCCCATTTTCCAGGGGAAAATCTGAAAATAATGTGCTGTGCTGTAGGGGGTTTAATTTGAAATAACATAGAGGAAGACGATAGGAGAGAAGAAAAAGTTGTCGACAATCTATTTATCATGAGAAAGAGAGGGGGTGATGGTGTGTAGGTAAACAAATAGCAAAAAAGTATGTGTACTATACATGTACATGTACACATCGTCTATATTGCTCTACTTCAAAAGATTGAACATGTCAAAAAGACTTTGTTTCCGAGGGAATGCCTCTCCTCCTCACCTCCATGTGTTGGCTAAAGTTGAACATTTTCTTTTCCAGGTTTTTCTTTCCCTGTCCTTCATCTCATCTCATCTCAACCTCTCCTCCCTTTTTTCTTGTTGTAAAACTACAGACTTTTCTGGATGAGTCGTGCTCGAGTGTGCATGGGTGTTTGTTGTTTGTATTTGTGTGAGAATTGAGTTGATGAGTGTGTAGACTTGTAAGACATATTTTGATATAAGAATATAAAAAAATGGCAAAGCCCCTGTTTGAGTCAGTCAAATGGGGGAAATGAGGAAAAGATTCTGAAAGCGAGAAAGCAAGGAAATCCAAAAAGAAAGAAAAGTGGTGAAAATACTATGTGTAGAGAAAGAACGAGAGAGAGAGAGAGAATAAAAGTGTAAAGGCGTTTCACTTACCTTGTGGAAAATTCAATCAAACTTGTAGCCTTCACACCACTCCATCATAAAGCTCATTCATCAATTCACGTGACAGTCGCAGCAAAGTCTTATGGCTACACACATGTATACATGTACCCATTTCCATATGTATATTATTTGTTATGTATACATGTACACATCCTAGAATCCTTTAATAATGAATAATTTGCCACTCTGCCACTATGAAATTTACACTGCTATTCAATCCTCTTCCCTTGGTTCCCCTCACAACTCAATCCTATTCTATTTCGAATTCACACACACCAAACCTCCTCCTCCTCTACTTCTGTTTGACAGCTACCTCTTGTCTTTTAGTGTCGAACAAAATTTCCTTTCATTTATTTATTTACGAGTTGACAACACAGACACACACACACACCCATACACACTCTCTTCTCTTTTGTTGTTTGAAACTCTAATGTCAGACAGATTTTGATTCTCCCTCTTGATTGTTTAATTAAAATCTGTATATTATTTAACACTTTCACTTTGTCTTCCAAATTATTCAAGAGACTCGATGGTGAAATGGTGAAACGGTGAGAGGGAAATCTGAGGGAATGATAATTACTTTAAACTGTCACAGTCGTTTAAATATCTCCTCCTCCTCTACAGGCACACTCACGTACGGAGAGAAAATGTGATCTTGATAATACATTTAATTTTTTCCTTCCCTCCTCTTCTCCACTGTCTGTTGATTTTCTTCATACACGAAACACAGGCTTTCTTTTTAATTGAAATTGAAATGTGTGGAGAGTGTGTATAGAGTTGAACCGTGTGTGAGTGTGTGGCAAGGGAAAGTAACTGTGAGGGAAAACAGCCGTCCACTTATAGTACTACAATTGTGAGGAGGAGTAGCGGCTTCCTTGTTTGTTGTGAAATGTGTGTGTGTGTGTAGGACACAAAGACAGACAGGCAGGCAGGCAGAATGAGAGAGAGATGCAGAGTAGTTTGGTAATGAAGTGAAAAAAAGGGGGAGAAAGGAACTGTTAGTCGGCCCGTAGCTCAACTTCCACTGCTTCACTCGTCCGTTCGTCTCTTTCCTGGTGCAGTCTCTGCCTCAGCCGACACACATGGAGTAGTGAGTAGTGAGAAGAGAGAGGAGAGAGATGCGGGAGGTTGAGGAGCCAGATCTATATAAGTGAGGGAGACTCTGTTGTCCCTAGATTTTCTTCCATCATCCAACTCCTTTCCAAATACCAGCCACCCTCTATAACAGCCTCCCTCCACTTGTACACTGCATGTGCATAGCCATACACACACAAACACACACACACACACCATCCCCACACAGACACACACAACCCATTATACAATAATAGTAAAAACCCTTTCGTGTGCTTGTCTATGCCTCCGGCTTGTGAACATGCATATGCATGAAAGTGGAGCTATATAATGGCAAGGAGGATGAGGAGGAGAGAGTGAGAGAGACAGACATAGCGCATAGCTTTCTCTCTCTTTCTCTATGATCTGTTCATATAGAGAGAGTGCACTTTGTGGTGGTGGTGTGTATACAGATGTTATACATGTAGAGAGAAAGAGAGAGAGAGATAAGGTGAAAGGGACCCCCACCCACCGAGAAATTCTTTACTAGCCCAACTATGCTCTGACACACACACACACAACCAGAGGAAGGCACACTGTGCTAGTCTAGAGCTATGGTATACGCTCATCTTTCATCTGCTCTGGTTCTCTCGCCTCTCTCTCTCTCTTTCTCGTTCCCTCCACTTCACTGCTGCTCCGTACGGATGATATAGGATGTAGGTATAGGAAATAGAGAGAAAGTCTTTGGCTACTAACTCGGGGAATGTCGGTCGATCCCGATTTAACAGCAAGAAATAACATATCTTCCACAAGAGAGATCTATCTACTAGCACCATCCAATTCACATACGTACATCCGTTATTATGCACGTTCATATATATACATGTACGTGTGTGTATGTACTGTTTTTCTTTGCTAAAAGCAAGGGGGAAGCTACACTTTTTTCTCCTCTTCTCCGCATTGCATTTGCCTCACTCTCACTCTCTCCCTTACGCTCTAGACTCTGGCAGGATGAAAGCAAGACTTTCTCTGGTGAAAGTGCGCAAGAACAGTGAGACAGAGAGAGAGAACAGAACACTCAGTTTTACTTTGAATATCCATCTCCTCCTGCTTCTCTCTCTCTCTTTCTCTGTTCCATGAAATATCCCCCTTTTACTACAATGCATGGTGCGCCACATGCACGCACACACACTTTCACTCTCCTTCTCTCTCTCTATTTTATCAACTAACCACCATTTATTCCCATACCAAATGTAATTGTTTCTGACTCAGCCATCTCATCATACACTACTCTTGAATCTTTCCTTTCGTTCCGTGTAGAGATGAAAAGGAATTTTTAATTCTTTGACGCTTTCACTCAGAACATCACAAGAAGAAAAGAACAAGTTCTCCTCCTCCCCCTCACGCACACATGTTCATTTACATATGTATCCTGTACTAGGATAAGTTGATGGCATGTGGGGAAGGAGGACGACAAGTCCAGACACACAAAGAGAGAAAGAGGAGACTGTGGCAAATTAAATTTTGCCTACATGTGCTAATTTAGCCATCAATCAATTAGTATTAATTTTTAATGCAATATAAATTTACATCGTCTCCATTAATTCAAAACCACTAGTACCTTCCATTCCTTTCTCCCCATGTCTTTTCATCTTCCTTTTCCAGCATATTTATTTCATACCTCCCAACTTTTCCATGCATGCAAATTTCTTTTAATCCTATCCAGCCACTATAATGGTCGTTATGTGTGTGCCATTGCAAAACTTCCTTGTAGTTTTCTTCCATTCTCAACCCCCTCCTCCCGACTTTCTTCACCTTTCACGCAGTATCTTGTGGAGTTCCCAAAATTTACCAACTAACCATCTTTGGGATGGAGAGAAAGTCTAGACTAAGGATGAGACGACGTAAATGTTGCCTTGTAGCTTTGTCCTCTCTTGCTTTCTCCTCTACCTACTCTTCCTTACTCCTCCTCCTCTTCTTTCCCTAGCCGAAATTGCTCGGTAATATTCGTTTTATTTATTCATTGTATAGTCACGTTACTGGCTTTCCTCAAATCATGGGAGATGAGTGTTTGTTGTTGTTCCGTAAATTCTCCTGTATAACCTCCAAGCCTCTTGGTTATGTCGTAGACAACTCCCTCCCCCAACCACCTCCACTACCATTTTTATATAAAGCGTACTGATTCTTCCCGTAAAAGAAGGAGCAAAGAGAAAGAAGGGGGTAGAGAGTAGCTTGGAATAGGAGGGAGAAAATTGCTCGCAGGACTCATCATTATTACATTAATGCACATTAAGGCCATTATTTCCCTCACCATTCAGTCTATTACCATTTTCACTTGTCAAGCCATTCAACGACCATGTCCTCTCTTCTCCCTCTCTCTCTCTTCCCCCATTCCCCCCGTCTCTCTCCTATTGCAAGTGCAAATCAAACTATTACCAAGTCACTCCTCTTTTCTCTCTCTCTCTCTAGCAGGCAACCAACGTCAACACTCCATTGAGATGGAACAGAGATGGAGAGAGAAAGTGTGTGGAATTGAGACTTGAAGAACTGGATATTAGCAAGTCAAGTAGTTGAGGCTCTTGTTGAAATTCCCTACATCCACACACAGCCACGTACATACAAAGACGCGAGGAACTGTGCAAAAGTGCACACATTTCCAATATGCAAAATCAAAAGTAGTAGAAATCTTCCCTTGTCCTCGTCTAATATATTTATCTACTCTGTTCTGCAGGACTTGAACTCCGGAGGGGGCTCAAATCATAGACAAATTTGAATAGCAATTCAGAAAGCCACTAGGAACAATACAAACGAATTTGGCTGAAAGTCTCTCGATTGTACACTCCCTGGTGTGTGTGTGTACGTATGTGTGTAGGCAACGTGTGTTTTTGTAGAGTAGGGGATGAGACGAGACAAGGATGAGATTTTAGGAGATGGGATATGAGGGATGAGGTTTTTTCGCATCGTCATTTTAAAACTCTCCCCTTCAGCCTGTTTAGTAGTAGAACCACTTAAGGAGAATTGAAATGGAGGGGAAGGTAAAACTATCTCCTCCCTTCTCTCTTCCTCTTTCTCTCTAGACACTGTCAACTTGTGAGTAACCCGAGAGAGAGATTCAGAAAGTGGGCTATGTACCGTACTCCTTTTTAAGTAGTACATCCTTCTTACAAAAAATGGGAAGGAGTTTTCTTTAAAATTTCTTGAAACTATAATGGCTTTTCAATTAATTTTACATTGCTTTCTCTTCTATGCTGCACATTCGAAGTCCCCGTCCCCTCTTCAGAGGAATACGGTACAAAAATCCTGAGTGTATCTTTGTATGTGTGGAAGTTTAATACCCATGCTCCATTTGAGCTGCATCGGCATCAGCGCAATATGTGGATATTATAAAATAATAACAAGTTGGTAATACTAGCCAAACTTGTTATCCTGTGCATTTATGAGCCCTTCCCTATTCCTCCCTGTCTCTGTCGTTCTCCTCCTACGTCCATGTATGAGTACAGACTTTGGCTTGTCATTCTCCCTTCTCGTCATTGGCGTCTTGTGTCTTCGCATGTCGTCCACACCTCTCTCTCTCATTCTTCATTTTAGTAGGGAAATAATCAGAGGGAAAAGTTGAAAGAGGATGAACGGTTGAGAGAAGGGATAGAATGGTCAGAGGAGAGATATGGAAGTGGAGATGTGGTTTTAGCTTCATGTGAGATGAAATTTAAGAACATGTCAAATCCCTAATGGCTTCAATAACGGAAAGGGCATTTTCATGGAGAAACAACGAATGAGTTGCCTATCTACATTCTTCGCATTAACTAATCCTCCTTACTCTCTTCTTCCTCCTCCTCCTCCTCCTCCTCACAACCACCATCCTCATCCACACACATTGTACGTAGGTACATAGAGGTGTGGGAGGGATGGAGGTGAGGTGGGGGATTTTATTCATCTGATTTTCATCTCCTTGTCTCTCTTCAAGAGAGAGAAAGCCAAGGAATAAACAAGTCAGCATTTATGTCCACACAAGCAGTACATGCATGTAGACAATGAGGAAGTAGTGGGAGTACAGCTAGAAAGTGGAGAAAGAGACCTAGTCAACGAGACACAACACAAGGAGGGTGGAAAGTATATAAAGAAAGCTGTTATTCCACACAGTGACATGTTATATGAGGCAGAAACTTGAATTACGTGTATGTACACACAACAACAAATAAAATAAGGAAGGACGGAGGAAGGGAGAGATGAAGGGTTTTCGTGGATGGCTTAAATTTTGTACACTCATATCCAACGATACTCATTCCCCATTTTCTTCCATGTCTATAGGTAAATAACCTCGGGTGCTAGAAAAACAGTCTTTCTATCATCGTAGTTTAGCCTGAATTACATCTATCTTGTTGGAGACACATTTTCAGTTGAATTTGCCAAGGTTTTTCATTACGTTTTTTCCAAAATTTTTGAAACTATTGTACAAACTGTAGTTGTTTTGCCTACATTAATATGTCAGTTGCAATTAGACTTGGTTCTTGTGTGTCCTTAATTGCACCCTATAATATCATTCTTTTCCACAATTACTTGAAACTTTCAAGTTGAAAGTCACATGTTTAACACGAAAGTAAATTATTCCTAACCCACACACACAAGTTGTGAGCACAATTAAATATTGATCAAAATTTTCGATTTTCCCCTTCCAACATGATAAAGCCATAGAATTCTCACACAAAAGTTTTAACAGCTGAGCAGCTGTGGATGAACATCGTTCGTTTCAGCCACTGTTCCATTATGCCCTACACACAAATACAAAAGTAGTGCGTACAATGTTGTTTGGTAAGCAAGAGAAAAGGGAGAGAAAGTGAATGACAAGGGCATCTTATTTCATTTTCATCATTTTCTCTTTTGTCCCTACTTTTGATGATCTAATCCCATCAACTGAGGTTGTCACACACGTCGTAAAACCAACACTGGAATCTTCCTCACCCTTCCCACCAACACTCTTCTCCATTCTCATCCTTCGATACAGTCTCAACTTTCTCCCTCTTTCTCTGTCTCTCTCATTCTACTTTCCCTCCCAACTCTTTCCAATATCCATAGCCCAGAGTCGTTTTACTCGTTCACTCCTTTCACATTCACTGTCTTTCCTAACATGAAAATTCCTGATGAAATTTTAGCATTGAGGAAACCGGAAGGCATTTTGTTTCTCCACCCTTCCGGCTAAAATTCCCTCATGCAACTATTTATGTTATTTACAATGGAGAGGAGGAGTCAGAAATTCTGAGAAAGAATTGGCGACTATGGAATTTGAAAATTATATTAAATTTTGATCTATCTCCCTCCCCATCATCACCCCCTCCCCCATCTTTCTAGGATGAACCCCCCTCTGCTCTCTGGTACAATCCAATATCAAGTAGCCATTTTCGTTTCTAAGATGATTCTAAGACTCGAACCATGATCCTGGTGAAAGTTCAGTGAAGCATCACGTTGTAAAAAAAAGTCTGACCATCGTTTTCTCTCTTCACTCTCTCTTTCCGTCTCCTCCTCCTCCTCTGCTTTCTCTCTCCCTACTTCTTCAAAGATTTCTGTCATCGCCTGAATTTCCCTGTGGGCTTTTGACGACAAGGCCACACCATCACACATTTATGTGTATAGGGACTTTCATACACACGTCGGGTCCAAATGTTTTACTTTTTTCACACACACACTATCTCTCTCTCCTTTTTTTCATTTACCATTTACGCCTATTCAGGTTATCTCCTTTCCCTCCTCTCTCTCCTCTCTGGAGATACACGAAAAAAAGATTCGTGCTTAGGTAAGGAGCTCCCACTTTCCTTTTTCTCCTCCTATATTCTTTTCTCCTCCTCCTCCTCCTCCATTGCAACTTGCAACGATTCTTTATACATTGACTTGTTTCCACACAGAAACACACGCACATACACGACTCGGCGAATCCTGGGGCCCTTGATGGATGATTCTTTTTATATATTTTTTTTGCCTTCAATATCCCCACTCTAAACCTTTTCTCTCTTCCTTTCCTTCCCTACAAAAAAAGGCAGTCGACATTTTCCTTGTCCTAACATTCTTTTGACAGCAGCTGTCATTAGTCCTCCAGCACCGCTGGTCTTCTTCATAGGCTCCACCGCATCTCGTCTAGCCTATCCTCCTCTGATCACAAAGATAACACATGACGACGACTTTCTCCCCCACTCTCTCCACATACTGAATTCGATTACTGGAGTGAGCGTGAGGGGAGTTTGAACAAGGATGAAGGAAGGTGATGTAGGTTACAGGTTGCAACTTGCACACGCATCAGCAACACCAACACCAACCGACAGTTGTGATGGCAGGCTGCTGCACATTTAAATTTGATGGTTAATACTGGGGGTCATTGTATTTAATTTAAATCAAATTGAACAATTTCCCTGAAGTGAGAGGTTGTGCGTGTGTTTGAATGTCTGTGTTGGGGATAGACATACTGCAGCTATTCTGCAGTATGACTTGAAGTTGAGGGATGGAGAAAGGGACAAAATGGATGCACAAATTCTGTGAGGTGGATAATATAGTTTTTTTCACTCTACCCTTATCCTCTTCTTCCTCTTGGAAACTCTTTCCATCTCTCTTCCCTTTATAATATATTCAAATATCACAGGTGTACGGACGTGCCAGTGTTAAAGATGAAATGACGGCATAATCTTTCTGCTCAAGAAGAAAAAGGAGATGGATGCAGATCAAATATCATGAGATCAAAAGGATTCCAAGGCAGGGTGTGGAGAGAAGGGAGAGAGAAAAGGGGCAAAGGCAAAGACTGACAAAGCTTCTCTTCCTCTCTTCCTACTACTTTATCCGTACTATTCTCTCAATCCTCCTCTTCTTCCTCTTCAGTCTCCTCCGCTTCCCTCTTCTTCAGTCAGTCGGTGAAATTTACAATGCAAAATGTAAGGAAATTCTCTTTCATTTTCACTGATCTCTCTCCCTCTCCTCGAGTGTGTGTCTGGAGTGTGGAGTAAACGTGGATAAGGGACGATCATAAGGGAGATGTTGATGGGGAGGGGAGACAGGCAGACTGTGTGTGTGTGTGTGTCCATAACAGGGACGGAGGAAGGAGTCATCGCAATGAATAATATGGTCTATGTATAGTTAATGTGTATTCACGGTTGTTGCACCGTTGTCCACCTTGCCAGCTGGCAACTTCCCCATTGGTCTTGTCTCTCTAATTAATGCTCCAAAAATGAACTTTATATTGCATACTTACACTCAACTGAATGTGTAGTCCAACATCAACACACGGAAGTCCACACAATTTGTGTGTGTCGGTGTGTGAGGACAAACAAAGAGAGAGAGAGAGAGAAGGAGAGGGGGGAAAAAACTATTCTTGATTCTGTATGCATCAACAGTCTGAGGCTGTCTAACTCTCATGCATCCCTCAACTCATCTGCATTAGATCCCTTGTCCCAAGTCTCCCATGAATTGTTAATTGGGTGGAGAAAGAGAAATAGAGAGTTGAAAGTTTGAGAGAAAGGGAGTGAAAGAGAGTTGCTTCAAAGTTTTTTAAAACACAAACAAAAAAGGAAACAAATATATATTGCTTCAAAATTTCAAAAAGTCTGTTTTAATGAACTTTCTCTCTCTTTTTTCTTTGAACATAATTTTAATCCTAGAGTGAATGCAACTTTTGACCTCTCTCAAAAACAATGGGGAAAGAAAGTCCCTTTGGAGGATACAATGTGTAATAGAAATAGTCTTTGTGTCTGTTTAGAAATTGTGAATGGAATGCAATTTTATACATTGCAACTTCTCCATACAAGATTAATGGAATGGAGAAGGTGAAAGTCTTTTCTCTCCTATCCTGGGCACAAAATCATATAATATAAGTATGTCAGTCCATGGGAGTACACAGAAATTTACCATAATGCCAATAGGGGAGATTGTGTCTGTGTATTTTTTTTCGTGAAGAGCTTTCTTCTATCCTCCTCCTTATGCGTGTGTGTGTGTGCTAACTCTCTCAGAGTTGTATGTGTGTGTGGACAAGTGTACAGTGGAATGCAATGTTTTTGGTGGGATTTCAAAGGGAACAGGAGGAAGTCTGACGATGCAGTCTTTCTCCATCGGTCGTCAATTCAAATTCTACTCGTTCCATCTCCTCTGAATCATCCACATCACGTTTGCTCCGTTCAGCAGAAAATGATAAAATTCAACATTACTTGGGGTATCACATCAGAGGACAGTCGACCTATTGAGGAGGAGACCGAGGAAAGGAGAGGAAGAAAACTAGAGAGAGAGAGAAAGGAAAAGAAAGTCTTCAGAGAGTTACTTCACGTATCCCTTTCTCTCTCTCTCTCTCTCTCTCTCTTCAGTTTCAGTCTCTTTCCTTCGAACTAAGTTTGACCCGCATGTCTTCCTCTCTTTCTATTTCTCCCTCTCTCTCCTTTTGTAGACAGTGCAAGACATTTTCTTTTATATTTATACACATCAAGTTATCATACCTTACTCCCTTACCAACATCCAAGGGCATGACATGACTGTTCTCGTACACATCTAAAACTATTTATGGAGTTCCCTTCTCTCGTCTCCTCCTCCTTCTCCTCCCCTCTCTCACAAACAGAGATAGTCTCACTCTCCATCTCCCTCTTTTTTTGAGTACATCAAATACTCTTATTGTTTCTACTTGAAGTCTGAGCAACACACACACAAAGAGTAGAGAATGACAGAGAAAGGGAGGCTCATCCTTTCAATGTTTTCATATCCTTTCTCTTTCTAATATGGATTATGGATGAGTAGGAAAAAAATTGTTGATTTTTTCCTTTCGCTCTTTTTTACTCCTACATGAATGTTCAAGTTTGAGAGTTTCAATGCACCGAGTTTATTCAGTTTATTGTGGAGGAGAAGTAGGTGTGAATTTATACACCCTTATTTTCTCATCCATCCCTCAACACAGATTTTAACATTCCTTTCCCATTTCCACACCCACACACACATATGTATGGAGTTTATATTATAAACACACTCAGCTGTAAATGGCAGTATAAATTTTTTTAATACTTTGTCCTCAAGACGTGTGCACAAATGTGTAAGATGTGAGACAAGTGAGAGGAGTTTCTGGTGAATGTGTGTATGTGTATGGTGACTAAAGAATGGATGTTTGTTAATACATTTTTATTTATACTATTTTCTCATGAATTGAACGATTGTGAGCCTAAGGGATTAGAAGAGAGTGCTAAGCCTTTTTGAGTTATGCTCGTTTACCTCCAACTCAACAAGCCAAAAACTCTCTCTCTCTCACTCTCCCTCTTTCACACACACGTACATGCCCTCTCTGTCTCTCTGTTCTACTGTATGTGCCAGTATGCTCTGTATACAATGCAACGCTTACATCCCACCTTCATTTCTCCAATGGATTCTCTCTCTCCCTCCATCATCATATCTATTTTAATCAGACTAAAAGCCTGCCTTTCCTGCTGCTCTTTCTCCACTTTCTCTCACTCTCCCTCTCTCTCACACAATTTCTCCATCTCTGTATGTGCATGTGTGTGTGTGTAGAGTACACAAGGTTCAATACAATTTTAACTCGGTTTCCATGCAATTCCCTACATCTATTATTGTGTCATCCCTATTACTCCCCCCTCCCTTTACAATTCCCTTTAGAATATCCTTTGTCCTTCTTCTCTTCACCAAGTCACTCATTTTTCAAACCAAGCTTGTATTGTATTGTGCTTTCTCTCTCTCTCTCTCTCTCTGCTGTATTGTGTGTACGCAGATAGTTTAACCAAGTTAGGGAGGACACGAAGCACGTTGAAAGATTTGCCAGTTGGGCTGGGATCGGGGAAAAAGTGTTGTTAGATTTAATTTAATTTATTTGTCTATTATTAAAAGGAAACTTAAGGAGGAGGAGGGAGACAGGAGGAGGGAGAAGCGAGAGAAACGTTTCCCAAATGGGTAAAATGTTGACTTGAGCATTCTCAACAAGAATTTATAAAGCTATTTAAATTGCTCAACCAAAAGCTTAGGAGGATGTGTGTGTGACATAATATTATGAGATTTTTCTCTCCACTTCTCTCTCTCTCTCACTCTTGTGTCTGTATGTGCGTGGGTGAAAAGATTTGAGTTGTAAGGTACTAAAGCCACGTTTTTGGAATGGTAAATAATAATGTAGGATTTGTTGTCTCTGATGTAATACAAAAATTTCAAATATTTTAAAAGACCCAGTTAAAGCTTATTATATAATTTGGCATGGCACATTTGATTAATCGTACCCCTCTCTCTCCCTTTCATGTAATGTTCATGTTTTGTTGAGTAACAAAAATATCCGGAGGTGCCACACACACACGTCAGCCTAGCTATAATATTTAATAGGCTTTGATCAGATGGTATTACCTCCCTCTTGATACTGTTCTTTTTTGCATCACTACCTTTTAGTTTTTGAAAAGCTCATTTTTGAAAATGTTTTGCAAACGTACATTTATTTGCAATTTCTTTTTCAAGAATTTCTTTCATTGTTCCATTTAATCGGCTTGCCAAATTCCAAATATTTTTCAGTCCGTTTCATTCCAACTGAAACTGTCATAAATGTATGGGAATACAATAGTAAACTGTAAGGTATACAAATGTAATACAAAATTTAGGGTTTATGCATTTATATTTATAATTCAATATTGAGCCGTTCTTCTCCCTGCATCTGATCGTGTATTTATACGTGCATTGTGTGTGTGTGTGTGTTTGTGTGGATGCAATGGGGACAGATTAATACCATTGTTTTATCCTAGTTTGAATTTATTTCTACTCATATTTCACAATGTCCCTGCTCATCCTCATCCTCTCTCTCTTGCTCTGCCATTTTGTGCTCCACCATTTTCCCCATGCCCTTACCCTTACCATAGGGTAGGCAAGGGAGATTAGGAAGGATTTTCCAAAAAGACCATACACTTACTCCTATCCATTTATTCTTCATTGAACCATCATCCCTCTTCCGATTTATTATTTACACCGTAAATCCACACTGTAAAACCCGAGCTTCCCTAATTTTTCCACAGTGTCAAATTAATCTCAATAAATATTCTGCTCAATTCGTTTTAAAATTTTAATCTTCTTAAGCATAGAATAAAAAACATTGGGGTTCTAAATTACTTCTAAACCCAATCGTTCATCTTAGACATATTTATACGGGAAATTGTTTTAAAGCAGATTTAAAACTTTCACCTCTACTCATTTGTTTTGAATTTCAATTTAATGTGCTAAAAATCTAAAAAAGATATCAGTGTACTCAAAATTTGAATCCAATTTTTGAAGCACAGGAGTGAAAATAATTTTTACGGTAACAAAAAAAGGGATATGTACACAATATGATATTCCCATCAGCCCTTAGCCATCCAGTCCCCGTCACATCAACCCATATTATTTATAGCCGCTGGTAGCCTCCACTTTCTCCTTCTCACACCATGAGACGACACCACAAATTATACGTACATCCCGC
>WJFB01000540.1:0-57055 GCA_009870185.1 Pygmarrhopalites habei
TTTTAAACAAATATATTTTTTGTCAAAATTCAGTCACACCGTGTGTAAGTAACACAAAATATAACAGTTGTAAAAATTGGCAGACATAATATTTGCACATGAATGAATCATTCATGCCTTAAGGTAAATGAATTGAGTGGTACTAATAATAGTAATGTATGTAGTAGTGAGTTAGTCCACAGAGTAAAAAGGTAGAAATAGAAATATTACAATAATAATATAGATGATTTATGTTTCACATAAATCATCCATTTCATGTATATAGACTTAGATATGGCGACAACGTGAAAGATATTACATGTTAAAAAAGTTTAAGGCAGGTGAGTAGATAATGTGTAATGTGTGTGTAAGGGCTTTAGGAATACAGTAGAATATTTTTTGATCTCACACTTGACTCTGTTTGTGACACTTTGCGAATGACATTTTTCTTCCAAAAAAATAGAAAACTTTTAGTTTCACCGGACGACAAAAAGAACTAGAAGAACAGTGGATGATAAAAAAGACGAGGATGAGGACGACGATGATAAATACAGTTGAAGCTGGAGAGACAGTTTTTTTGAGTAAAAAAATCAGCCTGTGTGTGGTGTACATTTGTGAACTACAATTTGGAGCATCTCCTGAGGAAGAAGAAAATGACTGAAATTTGTCACTGGCCATTGAGTTGACATAAATTGAGGGCTGGGGACAGAAAATCCCTCATTTGTCGACTTGTGCACTTTGTATAGGTGTATATATATATTTTAAAAATTGTATTTCTTGATACACCACACGACCTGTTTCACAAGGGAGGAGAGTTATAGCTACATAGCTCATTTATTAGCTACAAAAAAGTTTTTTTAGTTCTCTCCCAAATCAAAAAGGGTCCCCCGTTGAATCCTCTTGAATTTTTTCAGTTTCTCTCTCTCTAGAATAAGAAGGAGAATGGATATCCCACGAAGAATTAATTTTACAAAAAAAACGAAAGAGTCCGGACCGTCTTTAGCTCGGAATTGGATGAGAAGTGAGCTTTTTTTTGGAAGTTGCTATTAATATTATATTAGTTTCTGTTTTTTATTGAGATATATAAGTAGTAGTTTCTTCCTCTTCTCCTTTTCTCTTCTTCTTCTTCTTCTTATCCATTTCTATCCAGTCCATTGATATTTTGTGTGTGGTATATTATATTTATATAATAATTTTTATAGTCACTTCAAATTTCACATGGCTATTTGTTCGTATAATGTCCAAATGTTCGATTTCCCGTACAATGTCTCATTCACTTTGACAGGAGGTTTATTCTTCTTGGTTTGAGTGTGCCACACGTAAATCTGTGAGGGGAGAAAGAAAAAGAGAAAATAATGTATATGACAGATAATCAAACAACAGCTGATACAATATTAGTAACGTGTGTGTGTCAGAGAGAGAGAGAGGAAATTTGGAGGAAGGAAAAGGATGAGAGGGATGTGACTCATCTTCATCTCTGAACAGACAGAGATGAAGGTGGATGGAAGGAGAAGGAACAACCATCCCGCATCACCGTCTTCTTGAAATCTTTCCTTGCTCCAAGATCAGGAAAACAAACTCGTATTCATAATGGAGAAAAAGGAGAAAGTAGGAAGAGGAGGGGAAAGGAAAACTTATCAAGTGTACAACATCGCCGCCACCAAGTGCAACCCACATCTTGTATCTTACGTGCTCCAATAAAAAGTAAAAATTACCTATCCACATATACACAAACGTACTGTGTATATACGGACAGTAAAACAACATAGATGTGTGTACAAGGATGTCTGTTACAAGGCGAGTCTGTGGAGAATGTTTTTTTGAGGGGAGAAAGAGGAGAGGAAGAAAGGTGGGACAAAAAGGGTAAACTGGAGGTAATTTAAAGACTTGTTCTTCAACCTCCATATATAGAATACTGTCCTGTGTATTTTATACATACATGTGTATGTGTGCATCATAATACACATTCTTTAAAAGTTTCGTATTTGATACTCCCCCTGTCTCTCTCTCTCTGTCTCCTCCATTTCCACTCCGCAAAGTGAAAGTTGTGTGAGAAAGAGAGTGGAAGAAGAGAAAGTATTTTGACTGTGAATGTACAGTGTTGAGAGGTAATGGGTGTGTCCATGAGACACACACTTTCCCTCTCGACAGTACACATACATACACAGTACACACAAAAAAAGCTTTGATGTGTTCTGGTGGTTCCTGTTGTATATTGTATTGTATTGTACACTAACTTTGGTGCAATTCTCAGCCTTTGGCTCAATGTCGGCAAGTTTGATGTTCAAACTTTGAAGAAAACGATCCTCCTCGTAGCCAGGCGTGAAAGGCATCTTTCCATTGGAATTCTGTGAAAGTAAAAGAGAAAAAGACAGATTTTGAGTAAAGGAAATACACACACAAATCCACACCGTCAACACCAACACCAAGAATTTTGTTGGGCATTTACAAGGGCCGAATGGAAGGTTCAACCTTGAATAGTGAAAGCAGCAGCAACAGTAGCAACACCAATGTAGATTGAGTCATATAAATATTTTAAAATCAACCGTATTTTCTCCTTTCCTCACTATCTTCTGTACAAAACTTGTAGAATGAAAAAGGAGGAATATAAATGTATACAACGGATTTTATACGTATGCATACAAGTGGCTAGGGATGGGTGGAAAGTCTACCAAGTTCCTACACCGCTTTATAGTCTGGTGAGGATGAAGAAGAGAGAGAGAGGAAAATGTGGAAGGTCATTGTTCAAGGCGGAAGTTGGCACTATTTATTTGACGTGGTGGTATTTTGTAGATGCATCGCATCTCTCTCTCCCCTTCCTCCCTCCGAAGGTATAATGAAAAAACCTGGGTAATTTCCAAGCTACAGTTGACTTGAAATGAGAGGAGAGTGTGGGAGAAAGAATATACTGGAGAGAAAACAGAGTGAAGAGAAGTAGGAGGAGAGAAAATGAGTTGAGAAGTAACCGGGGGAAAGCACAAGGAGGGAGGGAAAGAATAGCAAAGGGAAAAGTGGGAAAGTGAGTTTTGGTGTGTGTGTGTGTGTGTGTGTAAGAGAAGGGAAAAGGATCTTCTTCACTTGGAAGATTGACTTAAGAGAGGAGGAAATGTAGTGGAGGAACTCAAGGAGGGGGATGAAGTGGAGGTTTTGAACTTGTTTGGAATCTTAATCGGTGAAAGCCCGGTTTTGGGTAGAAGAGGAGGAGAAAAGATCCCAACGACCACGTAAATGGTGAAGTGAACGGAACCAAAATTTATCAAAAGTCTTACAGAGTCCCTTGAGGACATCCTCCGAAATATAAGGAGAGAGGGGGAGAAAGTCTCTCGTCACCATTATGAGAAAACCCTTGGCTTGGCTAAAAGTACCATTTCATTTTCTCTCACTTTCTCTCTACTGTATTGACAGATATGAATATAAATTGTGAATTATATGTGAAATTCGTCATTTTAAACTAAAATCAAAAAATTACTGTACAAACTCAAAGTTCATTTTGCTCATTTTGACAGTAAATGTTTAATGGTAATTTCCTACTGTAAATTCAAACGAAAGACAATAGCAACTAATTATTTAAAACAGTTCATTGAACTCGTACACAAAAATTTAGCTATTTTAAACTCTTTTTTGTGCATTTCTTCCAATATTTATGAGAAATCATTTTCCACCCATCCATTTCTTAAGGATTAATAGTACTAAAGTTTATAATGGCCATTATGGGATTGGATTAGACATTCAAGGAATCCAACTTTTCTCCCCTTTGAAGATTTTCTTATGGGAATTTTTTGACAATGAAAAAACTTTCAACGAGCCTCTCTCTCTCTCTTCATCTGGTTGAATAGTCAAGCTTAGAATGCTCAATTCCTTCTTTTTGTGTGTAAAGTCTTACCATGCAAAAAAAGTTGATTGTGGAGGATTAGCCAAAGAAAGAGAGAAAATTAAGCTTCTCCGCCCACCTCCCTCACGCGTCACCCTATTCTCTACCTTATGAAAGCTAATAAAACCAAGTTGCACCCACTCCGTCCGCATAATATCATGTATAAAATATGAGTTAAAAGGATTCACTTGCGAATAGGTACAACCAAGGCTGAAAGGTTTTTCTTTTATAAAATAGAGAGAGAAGGAACGGACGAGGGAGATAGGAGAGTCAATAAATGGTATTTAAATCACCCCAATACTCAAAATCTCCCTTTCTTTTTTATCCGAGATCAAAGTGGGAGGATAAAAAAACTTTTGACAATCCATACTACCTTCTCTCTCTCTCTCTCTTGACTACCTATAAATGGAATACAGAGTATTTAAATTTGCACACAAATCTATTCTCAAATAGCAAATAATACGGGGAAGGGAGGAGGGGGAGTCAAAGCGGTTCAAAACTATCCACAGCCTTCTTCTCAAACCCCAACAACTTACTCTCGAAAGACTCCCGATTCACAATAGCCTATTAATGTGTATCTATTCAAAAGGAATTGAGAGTATAAAGTCCGTTTCTGTCAACCAAAAAATCACGAAACTGTGTATTGCCCGGGTTTTGGATCTTCCTACACTTTTTACTTATTGGTCTGTGGGGAGTTGGAGTGGAGCTAAACCCTCAAAAGTAAATGCCGCGTGGAGAGCGAGAATTTCCAAAAGGGGAACCTTCACCGTTAAGTAGATTGTGACTGCATTAACATAAATGTAGTAGAGTAAGAGTACAAAATGCTAAACTCTCTGTGTCTCGTCTCTAATGTTACACTCTACCAAATCTAGTAGAAGTATCTGAGTAAATGAACCCTCGCATTTTGTTTTGGCAATAGAAATAAATGATTATACAATCAAATAAATATATGCAAATATATTTTTGAAACGAATCTCCCAGAGAGAAAGTAAGAGAGAGAGAGAGAAATGTAAGGGAGAAAGTGTACTACATAAATTACAAGTCATTCCACATTCAACGGGATATTAGATATACAAACTTGTTTAAAGCTCTGCTCTGCTTTTGAGTAGCATGGCTGGGGAGAGATGAGGAGAAATATCATTAGAGAAAGAGGAGTATAAATAAAATTGTCTAAATTTTATCTTGGGAATGAAAAACAGAGTCTAATAAAAAGTTTCACTCTCCCCTCCATTCTCTCTCTCTCTCTCTCTCTCTCTTCTCAACTACATCAACAAACACAAACAAACACACGTCTGTATTTTGATACTCCCTCCTGGTAAGCTTTATCTTGGTCTCTGGAAAGTCATCACGGCATCAGATTGGTCTCACCGGGGAATTTCTTTAATAGGGAAATTGCGTTGAGTGGGATGTATTCATCACTTTCCAAAGAAAAATTTCACCACTTTCTCCCTCTCCCTCTCCTCTTTCATTTCAATGGCAAGATCTTCTTTTCACATGAGTCTCACCCTACAATTCATACAAGTATACAGCTGGAGTATCACATGATGAGTTTTTTTTGTCTACCACTGAATAGAACAGAAATGAATGCCACTATTTGTCTTTTCTCCCACACTCTTCTTTTACGAGAGGAAGGAAGTGGGGACTACAGGGGTCCACACACACATGAATTTTTCTTACTTCCAAGTGGGGCAATGAAAGGCTATAAGTGTGTGTGTGGGCGTCAACAGATCTTCATTTTGATGTGTGAGGATCAAAAGAGAGAGAGAAAGTCAGACTCTAAGGAGGTATAAATGAACAAGTGTGTGTATACAGTGTTTGTACAGATATTTCTCTCTCCTCTCTCTCTCTTTAACTTCCTTTCCTTGTTCTCCAATTTTCGGCTGAAAACAGACACTTGAACTTCCTTCTCAGCTTCCTTACCTCCCACAATTGCCCCCATACCACCCATCCATCCACACACTCAGGAACACACACATACGTGTAATGTATATAAGTGTACGGATGTCAAGACTAAAGAAGGGATTTTATCGATCCTGTGAATGAAAAACTACCCGCCATTCCATCTTCCTCTTCTCTCTTTCTTGATCTCATCTTACTCCACCTCTCAATTGTTTATTACATGATAGGGAAGGGAACGGAGGGGAAAGACAGAGGAAGGGAGAGAAAAAAAGGACTTAACAGGGGCTCACAGCAATTTATTGATGTTTCCATCTCACGAGACGAAGCTATCCGAGGAGTTGAGGCAAGGAGGAAGAAGACGAAGAGGAAGTAGAGGAAACCAATGCAGACAGCATCAGTCAAGTCGAGACCAACGAAGAACGACGACTTTCTTTGACGAACGTCAAAGAAAGCACACCAAGAGAGAAAGTGAGAGAGGGAGAGAGAGAAAGGAGAGTTTGAGTGAGGAAAAAAAAGTTTTTTAAAAAAGAAAGGAAAAAGAAAGATGTACTTCGGAAGGAACTTGAGCTTATTATTAGCTCGTAATCTGATCAGCCTGATGAGAGACTCTTGTAGGGTTCATAAGAAAAGTTACAAGGATTAAGCTTCATGATAACTTGATCATTGCTGCACATCTTCATTAGTTCCTCCTCCTCCTCCTCTCTTCCTCTTCCTATCAGGAGGAGAAACACACACACAGAGTAATGGATTCTGCCCAAGTTGGATGAGAATCCAATCCAATTTCATCCGACTTATTAACTACTCAACGGTTAATGTAAACAAACGACCAAAAAAGCACTATCTATTGCCCCTTCTGTTGCTCCTTTCACTCTCCCCATTTTTTCCCTGCTGAGGGAAAATAAACAGGGAAAGTACATTACACGTCAGATCAGTCCATCTCCCAAAGAATTTATTTGAGTACAGGAGAAAGAGGGGAGAAAGTTTACAAATGATTGCTGCATGGCGAGTGATAACACGAGGTATCCTCGTGTCATATCCCCATTAATTATAAATAATTCTTTTTAATCATATTATGATGACAAGTTGAATTATTTTAATTCATAAAAAAATAGCTTTATAAATTATGAGACTTAAGAAAAACACGGTAGTTACCTTCATTATCATCTCCACGGACACAGCGAATCCAGCCATGTCAACGGGAAACTTGCGATTGGCCACCCAGCCATCGTAGAAACCCTGAACTTGTCCATTTTTCACGACGGGAGAGCTGACTCCGTAATTTGTGATGAGTCCCACCGGCCACATTCCCACGTTTCTCACCGACCGAATCTGTGCCAAAAAAAATCATTGCTTTTTTTCTTTTTCTCTCAATTCCATCCAACACATTACACCCATTGTATCCAAGTTGCTTCATATATCATCCGAAATTGCTTCCACACACACACACATAGGGGCACACGACTTTATCTCAGGATCTAAGATTAACCAATTATTAAAGTCTGGCAATCTATGGTCTTGTTCGTGACCTTTAACCAAAAAGACAGTAGCCATCATAGGAAACTTACTACTACTAGTAGTGGAAAGAAATAGTACACTGTGGAACAACAATAATGGTAAGACAAACAGGAAATTTATTTAGAAACCTCGTGACACGTACCAATCCAAATATTTACAGTGTTCAACTACTACACTATCCTCCTCCTCCTCAAAAAGTCAAACACACAGACAGTGGGGATTTAATTAAGTATTTAGAATTGTACTGTGTGTGCGTGTGTGTGGAGGGGGAAAGAAACAAATTTTGACACGGAGAAAGCAGGAATGTGGTGTGGGAGAGAAAGAGGGAAAAGGAAAGCTCATGGAAATTTCAGTATACAATGCCTTTCTCCGGAAAAGGGAAAAGTTGTTGAATTTTCTTAATGAAAACATTTCTGAGATAAACTGAATTTTCTTTTTATATTAAAACTGTTTTAATAAAATAAATCACTATATTTTGATCCAACTAATTTTGCTGCTGTTTTAATATTGCAAAACTTTTTTTACACTATTGGAAAAGTGTCTTCAATTATAAGGTGAAAGACAGTCGTACCACGTGACTAGTCTGAATTTTCTCTTATATTTTTCATTATGACATGGGAAAGACTTTATTAGATTGGAAATTGTTCTTGGATTTATGTTGATTTAGTAATGATGACTCAAACTGTCTCCTCTTCCATCATATTTGAGTGGAAAAAGAGGAAAGAGTAGTGACGTTAATACAGCCGAAAATTGGAAATTTCAGTCATGAATATTGTATTGTAGTCAACCTACGGAAATTCTGTTTTGTACCGTACTACAGAAAATTAATGACCAGCCGGTTGGATTCTCCCGAGGTTTACTTAAACTCTGATACAAGGGCCAAACTCAAGCATGGGTTCAAACTGTGCCATGCATGGATAGACGAGGGGGGAGGAAGTGAGTGTGTTGAGAATTCATGGGGCTACGGTAATAGAAATCAATAAAGCGTACAAAAGACAGGGAAAGGAGAGCCAAATTATTGCCCCAGAGGCTACAGCATAATAATAATATATAGATTTTTCCTCAAACATTTTAGCATAAAAGAGACTACTCTTGTTAGCCGCTCTCTCTCTCTCTCGCTTATGTACATTGTACATAAGAGCGTGTGTGGAGAGAGAGAGTAGTAACAAAACTAGAGCACCTTTGCACTCTTCCTAAAGTAAAGTAGGACTTCCTGTAGCATGTAAGTTTTTATTATATATTGTTTTATTGCACAGAGAATGAACCATGAATTGTTTTTCATATCCTGATTTCCAATTTTCTGTACCAAGTTAAAAATTGTTTAAATTCAAGGCTCGTCTAAGTCTTGCTCGACATACTTATTGATGATTCCACTCCATAAATATTGTAAATATCCTTCAAAGAGTATAATTTCCAAAATTAAATTGATGCAATTTTTTGTCAGTCTTTCAAATGTGTAAAACAAACATTAATTTGCTGTGTCCTTTCTGCTAAGATGGGATAAAAATAATTGTGCCAATAATGCATCCAGTTTTACAGCACAATTTGAAGAGAAAGCTCTACTAATTGAAATTCCACAATTCCAAAATTCTTGAGATGCCTCTCATTTCTCCTCCTCTTCTCTCCCTCCAGAGTTAAACTAGTCACCCTTTCCTTTATGGAGACGGCAGTTAATTTGTATTAATATATGATCACAACGAACTATCATGTTACGCTAAACTAGTCTTTCCTAGCTTTAGCTACAAAGATTTATACCATTTAAAGCCCTACACCCTCTCTTTCACAAAAGAGAGCAAAACTATAAACATTATTCATGTTGTGCTGTGATTCAATGGAAGATGCTACATAATATGTACATGCATCCATGTATAAATATATTTTATATATCACAGTGGAAAACTTTACCCTTTTCTTGATTCATTCACCAAGAGAGAGAGAGAGTCATCAGACAATGTGTGTGTGTGGATGGGAGTGAAAGAAAGAGAAAGAGTTTTCATATGTAGCATGGACAAAGTTGTAATATGTGCTCTTCGTTCTTTTCTCCCCGCCTCCGTCTTCTCAAACTCATTCAGGACATTAAATGAGCAAATATCAAACGAAAAACGTTAGAGATGATGAAAAGATCATTACCAAACCTAATGGTTTCCTCATCACGAAAAGTAATTAGCCATGTTCTCACTCTTTCACTTCCCCTCCTCTCTCCCTCCTTCCTGTCTATCTTCAACTAAAACTAAAATATACACACGCACCCTCACTCTCATCCAGACAAGCATTTGGCATTTTCCTAGGCCAAATGTGCACACGACATGGAACTTCAAATTCAATTTGAGTTGAACCATACTTCATAACACACACACACCCTGGTCTAGACATTAGCCTTTTCTCCTGTTCTTTTCCCAAATCTCCTATGAATTGTTGGAGTGAGAGTGGAGGAAAAAACGAAGGTTTAACTATGTGGAGCAATGCAAAGGTTTTACACCACACACACTCATTCTGTCTACCTCACGGAAGGCAGACAGACAAAGTTGTGCAAAATGCCAACACGGTCTCTCCTAAAAGAAATCTGGTCACCTGCTAAATGATGAGAATGACGGAAATCAAGGGCGAGAGTTTCTCACACGATTCTTTCAACCACCACCTCCACCACCATTGGAATACCCAAGTACTTTTCTCCTTTCCCCTTTCTTTCCAATGTATAAATACATTGTGTGTGTGTGTCGAACTTGTACTACACTGAAAGTGGGTTATAGTGCATAGTTTGTTTTTATCATAAGACTTTTTGTCAATGATAGAATGGAAAGACTCTAGAGTCTATTTTGCCTTTCATTTCATGATCCTCTCAGTCTACAATCCTTTCCAGCTGTTAGATTTCCCTGTGCACGGTAAGTACCCTGGTGTGTGTGTGTGTGTGTGTGTGTGTGTGTGTGTGTGTGTGTGTCTACTGGTATAGGGTATAGTTAACTGGATGTAGACCTTTTTTTACTCTCAATTGAATTACAATGACTGTACATAATGAAAATTCTTGAGAATTATCCCACTCTGTTCCCTTTGAAATTTTCTCCCTCTTTTTCTCTTACTTTCACTCACTTGTGTCTCTACTTTTACTTTTTTTGTAAAAAATCTCACTAATATATTATTTACTCAGTCGATCTATTCCCATGTCCTAATACTAATGTGATCCTGAGGACATCTTTACCTCCTTTCTCGCTCTCTCTCTCTCTCATTTTCTCTTCTATTCTTTTGTTAAATATCTACCTCTCACTCCAGTTCCTCTATGTACCAATCCATGTAACTTTTCTCTCGCCCCTCCTTTCACACACACCATTTTGAATCAATAAGCTCTCAGGGCTTTCTTTTAAAGTTTTTCCAGAGCTCGGGAGGAAATCGCCAATTAAATTTTATTTGAGCTCCTCTTAACCTTCACATTCCTTGAATAGAAACGGAGACGGAGAAAGGAGAGAAGGTGGAGGGAAACTTAAGCTCATCATTCCACTTGAGTATTAAAATTTATTGGAGGTACATACCAAAAAGAAAACGTATAAATGAAGACACTAATCCAAAGCCTTTTTTAAAAAGGGAAAGAATGCCATCTCAAATAAGAGCCAACCTTCGTATGAAGTACGTTGTGTGTCTACACAATAATTTTATATTGCCATTTTTAAAAATGTACAAAAAAAGCCTTACTGTCAAAACACAAAAGGTCGCAATATATTCTCTCAATGGAAAAAAGTTAAAAAGGTTTTTGAGTTGAAATTCAAATTATTTAACAAAAAACTGAAGAAATTCTTTACATTTTTGAAATGTCATAAAAATCCATGATTTCTAGAACTCTTCTCAAATCCTTTTATAATTTATCACATTTTCTCTTT
Organism: Pygmarrhopalites habei; assembly: GCA_009870185.1. NCBI lineage: Eukaryota > Metazoa > Arthropoda > Collembola > Symphypleona > Arrhopalitidae > Pygmarrhopalites > Pygmarrhopalites habei. Next base: position 11,134 of record WJFB01000540.1, read on the forward strand.
GAAGACAACAGTGAAGAGGATTTTAAATTAATTTTAAAACTATCTTACATGTATTTAGAAAGAAAAGGAGGGGAAAGGTATTTGGACGAAAAAGAAATAAAATGGAAGAATTCCACACACACACACACACACACACACACACAGAGAAAACCATCTGTTCCAAAATAAATAGAGCAAAGGTGCACCATAAAAGTTAAACTTACTTCGTCAAAAAGTCTGAGATCATAAGTGTTATCGTCATCTGCAAAATAAACAACTCCACGAGTATCGACGTAATTTTCCCGGATCCACTGGAGACCCTTGTTGCGGTTGGACACTCCCCTCGCCTTCACCTTCTTCTTTTGTTGGTCCTTGGGCATGGGAGCTGTCATAAAATCAAATTCCAGTTAAACTTTTATATCCAACATTCCATTCTGTCCGACTGTCCCTCCACCCAACACAAAATTCACATGGCTCAACACACACACGGTTCACACACCCACTTACCCCCAGTCCTTCTGCCCACACACACACATTAAGGTGGAGACTAGGACAAGGGCCAAATGGAAAAAAGTGGAAGGAAGGGAGAACAAAAGGGGAGAAAAGAGAAAAATACGGAGTATAATCTGAAGCGAAAGTGCACTTTTTCCGTCTCTCTAAAATCGTGTTAGAGTTAAAGTAACAGAAGATGGTCTCTCCGCTGTCCTCTTCCAATCGCATTGCTTTGTGTAGAGAAAGACACAGAGGGAAAGTAGACAGATAGAGAAAAAAAGGATGGAGGAAAGTGAAAAGGAGAAAGAAGGAGGAGGAGGGGTGAAAGTCAGAATTCTTTGATAGAAAGCAAAGTCATTTGATTTGTGTTTGGACGACGTAAGCCACCACTAACACTATTTTCTAGGAATCTCCGTCTGAGCCGTCTGTGTCCCTCAACTTTCTCAAAGTAAAGCAATGATGGAGAAGTAGTACAGAAAGACGGACACAAAAGGGAAAAAAGTGGTGTAATACCCATGGACCGTAAGTACACACACACATACACAGACATTGAAGGACATGGAGAAAGAAAGGGAGGGAGACAGGAAGGACACACATAAAGGGGGGACAGAGGAAAGTGGAGCTGGGAAAAAAGGACAAAAGGAGAGAAAACATAATCTTGGGTGTTCCAGGAGCTAAAGCCCACAAACACACAATACATAGAAGACTGAGGATCCACACACACACAAACGCCCGGCTTTTTGGTCTACATCGCTCTGTATAGAAGGAGGGGGAGGAATGGGCAAAAGTTGGGGGACAATGCCACAGTCTCAATGAGTTGGTTGGTGGGGAAGGTGCGATAAAATAACGGTATGTAGTCTGTACATATAATGTATTATATTTATAAAAAGAGAGGCCCGTGGAGGCTGTAGGACTCTCACTCTCTCCCGAGTACTTACCAATCATGTGGATGTAGCGGAGTCCCGAGCGACGTAGTAAAGCTGACACTTGTGGACTGAGACTCTCGGCGTCCTCAATAACGAGCCACATGATGGATGGGATGTGCATAAGTGTTTGGGCAAGGCGAGTTAAATCCGGAAGCTGCTCGGGTCTTTTGTAAGTCGGAGTAATGATGTAGATCGTGGGTAGTCGTCCATTGTCACCTAAAATCCATTTTATCAGATAAATGTCTTTTTTCCAATTTTCCATACAATGTCCCACACAAACATCATACTAGTACGAGTACACAACACGAGGGTACACGTGTGTAAGTACCCTTTCAATGAATATACACAAGTGACTGATTTCCTCCCTACCAATATCCAGTAGTACACAAACACACACACTCCCTGACTTTTGAACATTGAATGTCAACATGAGAATCGCTTATCCGACTGCACATCATCCTAAATTGTATTGCATTACTTTAAATTGCTTCCACCCCTCCCTCTTCTCCCCACAAATATTTATAAAAAAAGAGAACACACGAACAACAATGAATGGACTGTTATATATGAGGACAGTGAATGGGATGTCGGTATCTTGGACTCATCTCCTCCATTGTGTCATCCCACCCATACACACACACAAGCAAACAAGCTAACACACAATACCTCCACATATTTTTGTGGAGGTATGTAGGAAGTCCATGTGTGTCCTGTGACTGCACAACTCTACTACTCTTGTGTTGGGATAATGACATGGACGATTGAGTCCAAAATTGTTCAAATAGGTGTGCTCAGTCAGAAAATATTTCTCCAAATAGCTAGTGGCGGGGAAAGCGTCCATGCAAAAAATGACTTCCAATATGACTGCACTGTGTTGGCTAGACGGAAAAATGGGGAAAAGAAAGTCAACGACGGTTGGCTGTACTGTATCAAGGGATTGGCAAGAGAGAAAGAGGGGGAGGGGGTTATTCAAGGGAGGATGATAAGAGAATGTGATTACAAGGAGACGGTGGGTGACGGGCAATCCTTCATTGTCTTTATCCATGATCTCCCATTCATGGTTGCATAAATCCGCATATATAGGTATTATATAGTCGAAATATTGCAAATTGCATGTGTCGGGGAGCCGGAGATACTCGTATATTACCTTATGTATGACTATAAGTAAGAATAATATATAATAAACACACGGCTTGTAATTTTTCAACTTTCTCTTCCCCCCACCACTTTCCCTTTTCCCTTCTCAATACACGATATTTCTGAATCAAGCCGAGGCAAAGTTGGACAGCCACAAACTCCATATGGCACGGCTACGATGGATCGTTTTGGGAACCACTTGAATAATACATTTTGATCGGAAGGACTGAGTGCGTGTGTGTGAGCCTGTGTCTCTGTGTGGAGAATATATGAGTCGACACTATCCGCAATTCACAGCTCTCAGCCCACATTCTCCCCCTCCCATATCATATGTATTGAGAAGGGATTGGAAGGAAGGAAGGAAGAAAAGACTGCCAGCTCAAGATTAATATTTACATATACTTAAGGGGCTTCCCAGCAGCTTTTCTTCCTATCCTCATTTTGTGAAATTGAGAGTTAGTTTTCAGGGAACGAAGAATTATTTTGGAACGGCGGACTCTGAACAGAGAATTTTGGGAAAATTTTCATTAAAAATTCTGGGCTCGTTGTGCACAGCCTGCGCTCAGGATTTTTGATATTGGATAATAATGTTATTATATTTTTAATCGAGATAATTTCTACTCAGAATATTTGAACGAATTCAAAAATTCAAAATTCTGGGTCTTTAAAAAAAATTGTACAGTAAAGATAATGGGTAGGTTCTTTCCTGCAGTAAAGGTTTGTAAAAAATTTAAATAAATTCACAATTCTTTATTTTTATGAAAATATTTTCATAAAAACTTTGCCACAGCACTAAAATTGGATAACTCAATTTGGTTAGACTGCGTCTATTTTTTTATGACGAAGCTCTTCTATCATCAGCAAGATTAAATTGATAATGCTTCACTCAACCACCCATCAACAGTTTGAAGGATATCATGTTTCCAACATATTGGCTATGCGCAACACATGACACTTATGATTAGTATGATGATTTCAAGTGTGGAAAAGTTTGAAGGGCTGCCAAAATCAATAGAGAGACAGACAGAGGAGGCAGCTCTATTTTCTCAAGATATTATCAAAATAAACAAAGACAGAAAAAGAGAGATTATGTAAAGTTGACTGAACAGACTGACAACGGAGGAGGAGACAGAGAAAAACTTGAGGGAAAACTTTTCTGTCAGCGCAAGAGAACTTTTTATTACTTCCTGAGAGGATTGACACACACAAATGCATATATGCATCCATGGATTGTATAATCAAATTTAGATACTAATAATTGGAAGAAATTAGTATGCTTGTGACCAATTATCAACCTTAATTATTGGTTGTTCTTGACTAGTTCAAAAGACCACAAAGTGCTGCAATAAAAATGTCATTAGCCAAATTATGAAAGGTGAATGAATGAAACGTGGACGCTACCTGCGTCTCTACACACTAAACTTTCTTGGGATTTACAAAATATAATCACAACCCCAGACATGACAAATTGTTTTCAAAAGTTGTGGAACAAAAACAACCCTGTTTTTTGTTGTTCTGTTTCTCGAAAAAAAAATTTTCTCATCACTAAACAACGAAGATTTGAGCAGTGTTGCTCTTTTTGCATCATCTCTCAAATTATCAGATTCTACAAAACAAACGTATTTCAAATATGCTTGAATTAATAGTGTCTAATTTGTGAAAAATCGTCGTATTTTTTTACAAAATGTGTGAGTAGTTAATTTTGACATGTAGTCGTCAGTCATCTCAAGAAAGTGTCAATTCAGATTTTTACTTTTTAAAAAACTATGTTAAAGCATTAATCAATCTAATGCTTAAATTTTAACCTTGGAAAACTACAGGATACTCTAATTTCAACTTGGGTACTTGAAACCAAAAGCACCACACACACACATTACACGTAGACACGTCCTATAATGATGAATAAGTGGGTCAAAAACACATTCATCATCCGTCTGATAAGGTTTGTTGTCATGAGTGTGAAATAGGCAACCCTTTTTAAGCCACCCACCCCATGACAATGTATAAATACTATATACACAACATAATAAATATACGTTTGCAATTTTGAACTGCTTTTATTTGCTTTTATTTAAAAGCTCAGCCAGGCCAATTATAAAACTCTAGACGAATTGGATAATGCAAAGATAATGGACAAGGTATGAGTAAATATTATAATTTTTTACACACACATTGCACAGCCACAGCAAAAAATTTTGAGTGAGTGAGAGCGTAAAGACGTGGAGCATTTGACTTAATTGTTCACGCACGCTAAAACCTTTTAAAAACTACTTTACCACAAACATTCACTAATCCAAGAGTAGGCAAGGATACATACAGCGCACATAAAAAGTTGACTGACAAAAAAAGAGTACACTAATGTGTAATTATGAGTTGTCAAGTAAATAATAATTTGCTCCATACCATCGTCTTTCTTTTTGGAGGAAATCTCCCAAAAAACGGTTTTTGAGATATTAAACTAAATTAGAACATTCGTCTCTCCTGCCTTGACACTCACGACAGTTATGAAGTAGCAGAGTGTACTCTAATCCATGAAGGATTTTTTGATTGACTGTATGCAACAGTATGAGAAGTTGAGAAAAATGGGTCGGACACTCTTCCGAACATTATTCTATTATTTTCCTCCTCCTCCTCTCACTCGGTTCAATACTCTGCCCTCTTCAGAATGTAGTAGAACCGCCTGTGTAGTGTACTGTGGTTGCACACACGACTGGAAGAATGACAAATGTACTTTGCCATTACCAGTTGCCAGGGACTTGAAGGGTTTTAAAAAAACAATGAATGGCTTCCTCCACACAGCGCCACTATAAATCAAATCAAAATCCCACACACATGTGCAGTGTACACACATATACATGATCCAACATGGTGAGGAACATGAATTCTCACCCTCCATTCAGATTTGTACAAAAATCACCGACACGTAAGCTTTAAATCAAAGATAATTGGTCCAGCCCTTCATATTTTTATACATGTCTCTGTCGGCTTGTTAGACACACACAAAAGAGGTGGAGGGAGAGAGGGACGGAAAGGATGAAAAGTTTTATTGGTGCGGAAAATTTGATTGGAAAGACTGGAGGAGGAGGAGGAGGAGGGAAAGCTGTCAGGAGGGTAGTCATGCAGACTCAAAAAATAGGAATCCTCGTGTCCTCATTCAAATGTGTACACTGTATGCGGTACCATCTAAAATTGCACCAGAACAATCTACTCATGCTTTTCATTACAGTATGCACACACGCTTTGGATTTAGGCAGAGGAATCCCCAAAAAATGGATTAAGGTCACTGCCAACCAGCCTAGGGACGGCGTGAAGTCAAAATTCTTTCAATTAACTAATGAAACTCACGATTTTTCACCCTACCACACTAAATTTACAATCTCATTAAATAATTGACAACCCCACCGCACACTGCATCAAAACAAAAACGAATTTTCAAAGTAGACTCCTGATTTTCACTCTCCTCCTTTCATACATCATAATGATGACCGGAGGGTGAAAATTTTCTCCAGTTCCCAGAAGATACACCCTGTCTCATTTTCCAATTGTTTTGTGAACCATTACATAATTAGATTTTGTGAATACTCTTCTAACTTGTATTTTTATTGGTTTGTCCAAGCCGATGTTGAGGTATCACAAAAAAACCCCACCACAACACGCCTCAAAAACATTTGTGCATGTTGACTAGTCCAATGAAAAATTAGATGTCAGTGAGCCCTTGATCCTGGGAAAGGTTTCATTAGCCAAAATTTTGGGTTTGACAGTGACAAGGAAACTATTTCATTAGTGAGACAAAGTAGTCGGAAACCGAGAGTGGAGACAGAGAAAGAGAGAAAATTAATGGAGAGGAGAGCTACAGAGAAATTAGCTTTGTTGTTACAGGACAACAAAGAGAGAAATTGTATTAACTGTGTGTGTAGTTTCATTTGCAACTTGACATTGCAATTTTCAATGTGCTTTCTCCATATATTTGATGAGTATTCTATATAGGGAAAGTAGACAAACAAGGTTTCGGTTCTCCAGACACTTTCTCTACCCCCAGTCCCCACTTTTCCTCTTTCTCTTGTTTGTGTGTGTCAGGACTGTTGGATTGCATGTTCAGAGGCGAAGAAACTTAAATGTCTGAGGGAGAAAAAGCGGGAGCATGGATTCCTTGTGCTTTTTAAATCTAGTTTTCGTGAGGACAGCCGTTTCGATTTATAAGATATATTTCCATATAGAGAGGAGAGAGACGAAGAGAAAGAAAAGAGGAAGTATTATAAAGGAGGCATATAATGTCATTGGGAAATGGAAGATATCTGAGGGACTCCTGGCTCCATGGTACCATAACCTCCCCTCTCTCTCTCCCACACACTCACATGTGTGCCTCCACATACAGACACACAGTCCTCTCTATACACATGTATATAATAGTTTTCTTTTGGTCGTAATTTGATTTTTGCAGCTCTTTCTCAATTTCCAGTCCCTCATCACGTCCTCGTAAGAAAATTTACAATTCAATGCGATGGGAAATAAAGCCAGAGCAGAGGAGTCGTAGAGCCAACGCGAATACACGAGAGAGAGAAAGCGAAAGAAAGAAGAAGGGAAAGCCCTTTCCTGTCTTCTCATCCTGACTGCGACATTTACAACAACTGTCAACCGAGAAAAAGAGGAGAAAAGATGGAAACTTTGTTCAACGTTTTACGTCCAACCGTCCTCCTTATTCCCTTCCCTGCCTCACAAGCAAGATATTCTCTCTTTCTCATCTTTTTTACTTTTTTTGTGTAAGCACACACACGCACCAGCAAATTGCATATATATTCCATATGAACAGTGTCTTTTTTGTATAGATGTAGGTGTGTCTAATCCTGGAACCCTTACACACACACAATAGAAGAGCAACTCCAATTTCAAGGCATTTATTTGTTGAATGTTGATATTAGAAATGTATAATACATACAGGGAAATGCATAAGAAAGGGAGACTGCCAATATTCCGTCCATAACGTAGCCATCAAAAAAGAGAAAAACCAAATGTACATTATACTATGTAAGAAAGAAAGATCATGAAGGTTACTAGCTGTAGTAGTAATAGAGAGCAACTTGTACCGTGGGTCCTTATACTAAATTGGGTTTACTGATGCACGAGTCAAGAGGTCGATTCACACACACACACAATTTCAAGTACAACATGTAAATATGAGAAGAGTCATAGGTAAACTTACATCCATGTTATTTGTATGTGTACATGTTATTAGAGAAGGAGGAAATCAGATTGAAAATATATTTGCATGAATATACAATATATACTATTTTTTCTTACGTAGACTTGAACAGAGTAAAGTGTCACTTTTGATGCTCTCGAGAACCCTTTCTGAGATATTGTTCACAATCACATCATCAACTCGGATGGAAAATGTTCGGCCACTGAGTACCCCCAACTCTTCACTCCCAGATCCACCTGAGTACGTCACCTTAGCAAGAGAGAAAAAAAGAACATATTACATGAGTTTATTCCAACAAAGTATAAACACAATCCATTCACGTTTGCATAACTTTACCATTTATTTACACAGTACGTTATACCGTAAATACAATAAAAATCTAGTTCCTCGTAGACTGTACGGTATTTATCTTACATTAGTATAAAAATGAGCGTAGACTTTAAATGAAGTCAGTACGGTACACAATCTGTGTGTATAAAATATCCTCAGACGCATCACGAATGTAACAGAACAAACCAGTCTACTGTCTCTCTCCCGTTGTGTCTCCTGAATCCCTGTATCTTCTTGGTATTTTCTCATGTATTCAAAATACATTAAACATTAGGGGAAATTGTCTGAGGGTTCCATGTCAAATTTAAAACTTGTAAAATGAATACCAAATCAAGATTTGTATTCCAAATTCAATAGTTTATCCCAAAATTTATGTTTCACTTTCGTAGTTACAAAATGGATGGATTTGTGCACATGAAAATTTTACTAAACATTTTTTGAACGAAATCTCAAATGGACACTGGATTCCCCGTTTGCAGGGATACGACAAGAAGGAAAAGTAGTAGACAAATGTTGACCAGGGAGAAGGAGAGAGAAGAGCAGAGGAGGAAATAAATTAAATGGTTTTTTTAAGAGCTACATCCGAGACATTCATTGGGAGGGATGAGATTTGGAGGCGACCAAATAGATTTGGACAGTTGACAGGAATGACACTATAAAACACTAGACAATTCCCCCCATGTATTCTCCGACTATTCTTCTCCCTTCCTCTTCGTGACTATTCCCATTGAGCCAATGCAGTGCATTTTATCCTGGTGGAGCAGACGGACTCGAACAGAGATAGTTAAAGGGGGAAAAGTGAGAGAGAAAAAAAAGAGGGGATGGTTATAAGAATCTCTACCGGAAAAAATATATTGGCAGGAGTGAAATGGGGAGAAAGTGAACGACTCTTTGTACTTCTGAGTCTGTCCTCGTCTTTCCCGTATATAGCCATCCTCGTCTGCATAAAATGGGGATGCAATGGAACCCGGGGAAAATTACTATTGCTATATTTGACCCTCCTCTCGCTCCCTATTTCCTTTTCTTTTAGATTCAACTTTCATTGCAGTGCATGTATCCGTCAACAACAGAAGAGAAAGCAGTGTCCCCCTATTGCTCTCCTCAGAGTCTCCTCCTGTTAAAACCTACCGGGAGGTTTTTTTGTGAGAGTACTTGACTCCCGAAAAAGGAATGACGCAACATGAGAAGAAGAGGAAGAGAGAAATATACGATTGACAATTGTTTGGTAGGGAGGGGTATAACAAAGTACCTCCTCCCTACTTTCACCCTCCCCTCCAGAAGAGTCACACACAAATCTCAGATCTTTCTCTCTTTGAGAGAGAAAAAAAGTGTGACACTCCATATGGAGGAGGAGAAAGGGAGGTGTAGATCATGTAAACGAGGGACATTACACTCTCTGCACTGTGGGAGCTCAACGTTGAAATCTATTTACGCACATGGAAATATCGTAAATCAGGTGAGCTCCTCTGTGTGTGTGCTCCTGCTCCTGTGTACGTGTGTGTGTGTTTGTGCCTTGGCTCTATTTCCCTATGTGCCAACTGACACCGGGAAAACCTAATAAAATTCCTTGGCTCTCAACTCGTTCCCTGTCCTCAAGGCTCTCTCTCTCCTAGCTTTTCCCTTTGGTGTCCCAGGCTCTCTTCTCCCCCTTTCTCTTTGTGACTAGGGAAATTGAGAATAAAAGAGAGAAAGGGAAAGCTTTACAAAATTTTCACAGATAAAATAGTCTGATTCATGATACCCTCCTCCTTGTGACTCTCTACCTTTCTCCTCTTTCCGTCACGGGCCGTTGGCTAAAACTAACTGGGGAGTCTGGGGACTGAGGGAGTTGTAGAATATTCTGAGTGTAGATTGGAGACAATTAGGCGATTGTAAATGAGGGAAGGATGAGTCAAAATCGTCCACTCCTCTTTTATGATGTACATTTCAAGGAAGCTAAGTTTGACGGGGTAATCAGATCCATAGTCTAGTTTGTAACGTGTTGGACAATAAGATTCGTGCTGTATCTTAGGACACTATTCTTGTGTCCTCATTATCATTGTAATGTGAGTGGTGTCTGTGTAAAGTTGAATGTGACACATGTGCGTCTGTGTGCTTTAGTAGAGATGTCTTAGGGAAAATCAGAGAAATTAAGATTCTCCATCCTTTAAAAGAATTGGACATGTCACTCTCAATTAAATCAAAATGAGAAGTGACACCTCGATGAGTGTCTTTTAGTTGAAGTCGAGAGAGAGAGAGTTTTTGTTTACCGTTTGAAAATATTTAGAATGTGACTGGAAAAAGTGGCTAATGAGAAATTTTTTCAATTATGCAATGTAATGGTCTCTATTTTACAAACTATCTGCCTGAATTTGTATAATCGTTATAGAACATGCGGCCATAAATGAGGAAAATACAGCAGTTAGAAGATTAGCCTAAAATTTGTGCATTGCATAATTAACTGTGCGGAGTGCAGAATTTTTTAAAAAAATCAACTGATCTCAAAATCCAATTAACGAATTCACAGAGAGGCAGAGAGAATTCAATATCCATTGAGTTCCAGGAAGTGGATTTGAAATATCATTCTGTCTTGAGTTTATTCAATTTAATTAAAAATAAGTACACATTTTGGCATGAACAGTTGGGCGTGCTAAATGATGTGTAAATCAGTGTGAATTCTTTCCGAATTTTTTTCACTTTTACTTTCATGAAAAATTCTTCGGAGCTACGCCTTCAAATCCCTTCCCTTCCACACAGACAATACACGGACTGTGTGTTCTTGTGTTTGTCGGTGTGTGAAGGATGACTTTCATTGATGAGAACTGTTCGCACTGGGAAGGAGTGGGAAGAAGAAGGAGGAAGTTAATTGGAATTTTTTCATGGCAGGAATAAATATTTGGAAAAGGGACGGCAATAAAATTAAAATGCCCTTCCCTCTCCCCTTCCAACTAACACAATGGAATTTTCAAAACCTTTCCACTCTCACTCTCTCTCTCTCGAGTAGGATTAATAGAAGAAAATTTCCTCCTCTTTCCTCTTCACTCTAACAGCCGACACACACACACACACACACACACACTTTTGGTGTGTTGTCCAAAATCGAAGAATTCCACAAATGTCAATAGCACTTATTTGCTTTCCGGATGTGAGGGAGTGTGTGCGCTTTCTTCTCCTCCATTTCAAAAATCTTGTTTTAAAACCTTTCCTTCCATTTAGTACGTATTGGACATTTAGTTTTACTAGCCATATCTTTCTCTCTTTTCTCCCTTATTTACTACTTGCAGTTCCTGGCTGGCTCATAAATTGCAGTAAATATGGAGACCTCGCATGATCCTTGAGACTCTCCTTATTCCCGACATCAACATTACTTGCATTTATACACGGACTCCCAATCCACACACACACACGACCTATCTGTCTGTACATACACGAATATGCTAAATGTGCATAAAACTTTTCTCCACTGACTTTTCCCTTGTAAACTTGTATGTTAGAAGGTTAAACGTGTATGTGTGTCCCACTCCTGGGACACACACAGTCCTGTTCACGTCAGGATTTTTTTCGAGAAAAAAACTGCTTATCTCTATAATATTAAAAAAGAATTTGGAAAGAGAGAGAGAAAACTTTTATTTGAACTTCAGATTCTCTTTCTATAACTATATTATACTTTTGTCTTTCAACGCCTTCGTCGTCTTCTTTTTCTTTCCTGATAAAACTGTAGCCTAAAAACTCGACCAACTCCATCGATCAAAATCTTGACTAGAATAATTTTTTTTTGAACAAACTCCACGTATCTTTTTTGAAAGGACGTATCTTTGTACAGCTGCGTCTCAAAATTATAGGTCTCAACTTATTTTCAGTGCTATTTTATTTTTGCCAAAAAAAACTTTGACTCACCATTGCAATGGTTGAGTGAGTCCTTGCGATTGACAAGCTACTTTAATAATATTTTTTATCAATAATAAAGTAATAGCTACTTATAACATTTCATAGACTAGTAGGAATGCTTATGACTGTAAATATTTTGTATATATTGTTATTATCAGCTGTCCCTTAAATTGAGAAACTTTGTCTACACTACATTTGATTGCCCTAAAGTCTTAACTGTATTTAAGTCGAATTAAATGTGACATGTGTCTGTCACTCAAAATTTTAAAAAAATGATGTGCAAAAATATGTGGATTTTAATATTATGTAATGTACTAATAAATTGCAACTCCGTAATTAATGACACTAAAATACTTTGAAGTGTGTGTGTAAAAATAATGAACTACTAAACTAGATTTTGTGTTGGGTGCATCAAATCATTATCAAAAAGATAAGATTCCATTTAAAACTACTTTTATCTGCTATCAGACTTCGAAGAGAGAGATTTTCCCTAATCTTTTTTTTCATCCTAAAAATTCATGAGAACAATATAGTAAAGAATTAATGATAATTTTATTCGACGTTCTGTGCAAAGTCTCCTCCATTCCATGAGGTTCGTAAAGTGCGTAATTTATTAGATTAAATTGTCAAGGCTAATTTTAGGAGATTTGGAAAATTCATGCATGAACCCACACTCTACAGCATTAGTAGTTACTTTTTAAAATTGTTTTGAAATGCAATTTGTATTTTTTATGCTGATTATTGCATTATTCTGATTATTACACACTATAAATCCTGTAACATTGTTTAATAAAAGTCATAAAAATAATTCAGAGAAAAAAATGAGAGTCCACTCATTCGTATTTTCTGTAATTCTGACTCAAATCAAGTTGTCTTCAAATGGATGGTGATGATCATTTCATGGTAATTTAACACACACGCAGACACACACACACATAAGTATAGACACATTGCAAAAACCATTTCAACTGAACATAACTCCATTTCGTTCTTGACTCCCCTAAACTGATGATGTACAGTGAGACAAAAGTTGGAAGTTACAGCATCATTTAACAATTTACAAAATTAAATTTCAAATTTCTTCACATTATTCTTTAACTACGTGTATGAGAGAGACAGAGTGTGAGTGTGTGTGTTTGACCATCAAAAACGCAATTTAGAACAGTCATTAATTAACAACACGTGTGGTGAAGAATCCTAGGTTCACATTTAACAGTGTGCATTTAATTGGATTCCATACGTTTTCCTCTCATTATTCCAAATCCGTATTTAGCAAACTCTGAACTTGAAATTCTATTTATATTCCAAATTCAACATGATTAAACTCCATTAAATGCACCATTTGACATTGTCATCCGCTCAAATTTCCCTATTTGACTCTGTCATCCAAAATATGAAATGATTTCATTAACAATTCCATACTAATGAATGATTGAGCATTACCGTAATGATTTTCATTAAACCTTCACTCCTTTTCGACGACTCAATCAGTCAATAATATTATTTTCAAAACAATACCTGGAACAATGCACACACACTCTCTCTCACCTCGCAACAATGTCAAAATATTTACATTGTGTGAGTCAAGGTTACACGCTACCGGTTTTCATCTCTCTCTCCACTGTACTTTCTGTCAATGATGGCTTCATTCTTCAAATGTAAAAATGAACTTGTCTATTAATTTATAAAAATAGGGCGGCGAACATAATTAAAAGTCCACGTCATTTCCACGAGTTCTTGTCAAAAAATCCAATGTCAATTTTTAATGTACTAAACACAATATGTAAAAAAAAATGTCTTACTTGTTGAGGATGACTTATGGCGAGGAAAGTGAAGGTACAGAAGGAGATCCCGATGATGAGGACGACGAAGAGGGACTTGTGTAGAGGAGAGACAGCCATGGTGTGAATTCCAGTTGATCAGGGCATTTGCAGTCAGTCGTTCTCTTTAGTCCTCCTTCGAACGACTTTGAAATGGGATCAAAAAAATCTCAACAAGTGGATGCCTTGTTCTTTCTCTGTTGACGTTGTTGTTGTTGTGCGAATATCATATTCTCAACTCATGTGGTTTGTGACTGATGGTGTGTGTCGGATTCCTTCTCTCTCTCTCTGCTCAATAGAATAAAAAGGTACAATGAGTAATCATACACATCAAAATTACACACTAAACTTTCAACATTGACTCCCCTCCTCCTCACACACTGCTAGTATCAATATCCACAATCACCCATGTAGCCGGTATGCTTTTTGCTTTTATATTTATGATGCACTTGTAGTCACTTCCATTTTAAAAAATTTATATTAAACACATTGTACACACTATGTATAACACGTCCACAGTCAGTCACACAACAACAAGTTGAGACAAACGACCGTCAAACTTTTACTTTTGTTAAATACTTTTTGGTCAAAACAAAATTTCCTCAACGGTTCAAACTTCCATTTATTCCACACGTTTTTCCTTTTACCTCTTGAAGAGTGTAGTCAGTTTTGAAAATTAATCACAGTTATTTAATTTATAAAATATAAAAAATATTTTACACTTTTACTATGATTTTTTCCAAATTTTTAATTTTGAATAAATTCGTTATCTCTCTTTCTCTCTCTCTCTCTCTCTCTCTCTCATCAAACTTTTTCGTGTGTGATTTGCCCTCTTGCAAACTGCACTCCAAACTGACACACTTTAGAGACACAGAAATGAACTCACACTAAAGAGAGTAGCCGAACGAAGAGAGAGAGAGTGAATAGTTTTATCCTTCAAATAGGAGCTCCGGTTTAATACTGCTTACTCCTAATACGATTATGTGTGATTAAAGCTGGTAACTGTTTTCAGTTCTGAAGGGTCTTCTCTTCTCTCTGTCCCATCAACTCACAACACCACACATACACACCCCATTCTAAAACACACTACAGACTGCACATTGGGACGAATTTGTCGGAATTATTCCACTTTCCACTCCGTGTGTGCTTTAATGTGTGTGTGTGTGTTGTGGGAGGACACAACAAAACCACTTTTGAATGGACTATTTATTATTTTGTATTAATTTCTTGTAATATGTTACAACCCTTTGTTCCCATTGTCAACCTCCCCCTCTCTCTCTCTCTCTGCCTGCCAAAGACCCGAGTCAAAAACTTTGCAACTTTTCAAGATGTGTGTGGGATATGGGATTCAACAACTGCACAACTAAGTACTACATATTAGATGGGAAAAACTCTCTGGGTCTACACTAAAACTGATTGCATGCTCATAGGTTTTACTATAATCATACTAAAGAGTATGTACAAACTTTGTATGTTAGTTGTGTGTGTGTCGGGACTTTATTGTTGGTCGCGTTGACATGTATGGGTTACAAATTAATGGTACGAAGTTACAATGTGAGATCGAGTACATAAGTAAAATGTGTGTGTGTGTAATGTACATAATACTGGAGAATATGGTTGACAAGATTCACGATAAGACAGCTGCATCCGTCACTTTGCCTTTTGTTATTTGTGTGTTTGTGAACCTAGAGATATAGTTTTTTCGTTGTGGTGGAGAAGATAAATCCGGTCGTTGTGGTGTGGTGTGTACGATAACGAGTAGGACAAAAACTATATGGCCAATCGTGGCTAAAATGGCTAAAAATGATTGGCAATAGGAACACAATAAAGAAATATTCCATACTCTTATGCTACGAAACTTTTTTCTAATGGCAAAAGAGGAATTTTATTAGACACTGAATTTTCTTGAGAAAACTCCTCCCTATCTGCACTTCAATTTCAAATCCATTTCTCAAATCTTGTAAATTGTGTAAGGCTTTTTTCTGGACGATTGAATGACATTTTATTTATTCCAGCAATAAACAGAAATCTAGAATTTTTATTGCGCAAACATAAAACAAGTGACGATAATTCATCCTTAACCTTTGATTTTGCACTCAGGCACGAAAATAATGGTGTATCAATATTCTTGCACAGCATTTACAAATTTTAATTTAGCTGAAATTGTAAAACAATATTTTATACGACTATCCCCTCACCTCTCCCTTCTTATCAGCACTCAGTTGTCATAACTATTAACTGTCCATCTGGGATTAAAATAATTTATAACATTCGAGGATGAATTTCTTTGCAGAGAATTTCACTATTTTCGAAAAGCAAAAGTGAAGCACTTTAAAGGATCTGAGACTCAAATGTGGATTAATAGGTGAGTCAAAGAGTTGAAGATAATGTTTACACTTTTATTTTCATTTTCTCTTCTCTCTCTCTCTCTCACACACACACACATGCACACACGTACACGCTCTCACATTTTATGTGCACTCGTATCCTGTTTCACTCTTCTCTGTTAGTCTCTTCTGCCGAGTTTTTCCAGACTTCACAATTTCACTCTCTCTGCTTCTCTCCTCTCCAAGCAGAAAAATGAAGCCACATGGAACTGCCCATGCAGAGCTCCTCTGCATATAATATATTTAAAACTCTTTACATTTCCAGAATTTTTTTACACAGCCAATTGCCCTCGTGTATGTAACGAAACACACACACACACACACGTAGAATAATTGGCTAGCGTACACAAAGACACAATACGTTCATTTCTACTTGGCTCTCACACACTGAATCATTTCTTTACACTATTTTGACTGCGGATTGTTTCACAAGAATATCCACCACTCTCTCTTCTCTCTACTATACACACACTGCAGTCTGCAGTGTGTGCAGAAAAACCATAAGGAATTTAGACACTCTCTCTGTCCCGCTTCCCACTTTTTCCCCTCAGTCGGGATTTTAAGCAGAGCCAAAAGTTATCTGTCAGTCTTCTCGCTCCGTGTGAGTGTGTGTGGTGATTTTTTCCCTTTATGCCTCGTGCACTCCACTCACTTTTTTCCCCTCCTTCCTCCTCCACCTCCACCTCCTCCTCTTCTCCTTCAAATGGATGAGTTGAGTCAAGGAGGTATGAGAAGAATGAAATGATATTTCAACGCGATTTGAATTTATTGTTCCAGTCGAAAAGACTTGCCCTTTCTCTAGCCTATAATATGAAATAAAATCGTCCCTACCCACACACACACACCCTCTCTCTCTTCCTCCCTCACTCACTCTGCTATTTCATGCCTATGAATTTCTATCCATTACTCCTACTTCCCTCCCTCCCGTATTCTCTATCTCTTTTTGTCCCTCTTGTTCCTCGTTCTATTTCTTTTATTTTCATACATTCATGCACGGCCAGTATTTTTGCCAGTAGAATTTTTTAGTGCTCTTTGCCGTACTACGAAAGTAATACTGTTGTGGAAAGAGAGTAGTGAGTGTAGTGAGGAGGGGATAGGTGAGGAGAGAGCGTGTGTGTACTTTATATCATAATGTATACATGTAAATGTATTTTATATTGAAGGTGTGTATGTGGAGCAACTCAGTAAAGTTATATAAGGATCTCATGCATGGAACATTGAACATAAGGAAAAGAGAAAGACACACACACACACGAGAGTGATTGTGTGTTTCTAGAAGAGGTATGCAAGGCATTATGCACTGTACAGTGTGTGTCTGTGTGTGTGCGTAGCAAATCGTTGTAATATTTTCAGTTTCGGACTTGAAATTCAACCAAGTACCAAATGCTATAAAGAGTAGAATCATGAGAGAAAGATACAGACACACACATACAATGAGAGAGAGAGAGAGAGGAAAGTAGGCGTGCTTTTCGCAAAATAGTGATCTTTCTCACTGTCTGCAAATCACTTTGTAGAATACTCACAACGACACACACACACAATGTTTGTACAGATTGTACGGGGGTAAAGATGAAAATAAGAGATCATGATACATGAGTACACGTGTGTGTCATCTCTTTATGAATTTATAGGAGACAACGAGAACAAAATGCAAATATCCTCAAGATCTTCAGATATTTTTGCATAAAATCCTGCATTTCTCCGACAAGAATGTCATTAGACATGATCTCTCAAGATTGGAGAGAGAGAAAGAGGGGATATCTTTATTGGTGTATGATTCTCAAACACACACATACATGTACGTACATACTACACTAATGTGAATTAATTTCTGGTCATTACAGTCAGACTTGTAAGACAATGAGTTGGAAATATTCAAAGTAGTTGTTTGAACAATCTAAAGTTTTTCTCAAGTTGACTAATAGTGGGAATACAACAGATTGTCCTGTCACTACGAGTTGCACTTGAACATTTTTTTTGCATCAAGTTTACTCAACATCCAAGCCAAAATTTTCCATTAATTAATGCTTGTACATCTGTACTCTTCTATTCTAACTGTACAGATACGGGAGAGATAGATTCCACCGACATGTCGGTGGATTAGCTTTTGTCTCAACCGCCACAATATGTTCCAATTGTATTTATTCTCATGTATGTACGTAGACAAGTATGGAGTAGAGTGGAACGGATTACAGAAAATGTTTCTCCATACACGTCACCTTCAATCATTATTCATTATGGAGCACACGTCCATCCAACGTCGGATCAATAGTCAACAAATCATAGACAAAAGATAACTGGGAATATCAGACGAAACAATGGAGTGACCAAAATTTTACATTCGGCGCGTATGCAGCACAATGTTGTATGATAATGAATATGTAAAAATTTAAACAGTTAACTTCCACAAAATGTGTGTATTTACTGTGCTTCAAATATTAAACTGGACTTTTAAAAACGATTGTGCAAGTTCATAAAACTTTTGTTTGCTATTTGCTATTTTTCAGCACATAACATTTTTTCACGTTATTTTCAAGTTGAAAATTTCAAGCAATATTTTGTCCCAGATTTTTTTCCCTTCGTTCATTTTTTTGTCTTTTCTTGAGATTTCTTAGTCAAAAACAAAAGAGAAGACAGCATCTGTCGCGTAGCTGTCTGTAACAAACGACATTTCATATAATATTAAATATTTAAATTCCGTCTCAGCCAGCCACACACACGCATCCACATCCACATTCACAAACTAAGAAAATCGAATAGGAATTTGAAGGTAAATGGGAACATTAGAAGAAATCGAATTAAGGAGAAAACTCGAAAGCATCTCTCTCTATCTTTGAAAAGAAACCTACAGGTAACTCCACATCCTTCACTTTATAAAACTGTCGGAAATCATGGAAAAAATGTGAAATTCCTGTGTGAGCATGGGGGAATAAGGGAAAGGAAGAACTACTTATGTAAATAAAATCCGTGATGAGACTCAAATATTCCTGACAGGGAAAAACTTTACATTTTGCAACTCGGGTAACTAAAAAACTCTCTCTCTTGACGTTCCAAAGATAATAATATGTAACCGTGGGCCAGGAAAACATTTTTTCTGAAATCTGTCGTTATCCTGAACCTCTCCCCTCATTGCAGTTACATATCATGTCTGAGATTTCTCTCTTTTTGTCATCATCAAAAAAAATTCTGCATTTCCAGTCAAATCATGGAAACCTCGGCTCGGCTATAATTAAGATTTAGATATAACTCTCTGGTGCTCCACAATCTATGACGCACGTATACAGACAATCATGAAAATATCTGCGAGTGTAGTCATGAACTACACATGTGATTATTATTATTATAAGTGACAGTATAATATACACATATCCCAAATATCATTTTTACAAGGTCTTTCTCGATCATGATCAGACCAAGGCATCTTCCATTTACACGAATAATACCAAAGTGTATGTAAAGCCTCATTCCTCACTTCAAGTGCAAAAGGAATGCAAAGATATTGAAAGGGAAAAAATGAAAAGCAATGTCAACTTGAACACACACACACGCACACACCCACACGTTTAGGTGAGTACATGACGGCTTTTCACCTCATCCTCCTCTTGGCATGTCCAATCCATTTTTTTGACAGTCAAGAAGTATGGAATGATTCCGGCCAGCTTTGAATTTCTTTTTCAAAAATCACTCCTGACTGGAAGACGAAAATTTAAGTCGAGTGTACAATGAAAGCTAAGGAGACGTGGAAAAAATTGAATTTCACCATAATATAACGGTGTCTATATGAATTTAATCCAAGTCATGGAGAATGTATGATTTGATCAAAAGATCTCTCTCGCTGACTTGGATTAATACAAATTAGTCTCAATCATTTAATTTTCAAAACGTCACTCCCACTCCACTCCAACGGGATGAAAGGAGGATGAGAAATTTAACTCGACATCCATTTCCTGTCCTCTCCTCATCTTCTGTCACCCATTCAAATTGGTTTTAATTATCCAATCTGTCCTGACTCAACCGTCCACACACGATTCTTTCACACACACACACGATAAGTGTGGGTGTGAACTTGGATATGAATTCTCGGTTATTGTTGCTAAATGGAAATATTATAACAAAATTATGCTCGTTTGTAAGACAGTGTGTGAGGAAAAGATAAGACATATAGAGAGGTGTTATTATTAGTGACACACTCCCGTCCTTCCCTTTACTACATAGCTGTAACATATGCTGCGACATTCCCTCATCTCTCGGCATCCCGTTCTCAGCACTCTTCACAGAGATAAGAGATTGTGTGTGTGTGTGTGTGTGTGAAGAAGACAAGGAGAAAGAAGTTTTGTCTTCCCTGCCTATACATGTGTGTGTTCCACTCTACTCCATGTATATCCACTGTATTATTTTCTTTATTTGAAATTCAGAGGTCGTAAATCTAACCATGTGCATGGAAAAGTTGCTTTTTTGACAATATTATAAGAGGAGGAGGGAGAGAGAGTGAGTGTGCGTCACGTATTACGTGCAAAACGTATCAGATGCCACGCCGCTTCTTTACCCTCCTAACCCAACACACACACACACACACACACACAAGGCCTCATAAAAAGCTGTTACTGTCAAGTCTTCACATGAGAGTGAGTCAGGAGGTAGTGTGCAATTTATTATATGATATTATTTTCCCCAAAAAAATATAATCATACTCTTCTCCTGTCCCTGATATGAGGGCAAACTGTGTAATTTTAAAATAAATTCCCTCCTCCTCTCCTACATCAACATTTTTTGTCAATAACATAGCAGGGAAGGGGTCGGACTTTTTTCAGAGTCGTGTATCCCTCACAGTGTGCACACACAGTGTGTATCAAGCACGCATTCTAATAGTATGTATTTATACGGTTCATTAAATCCAAAACGGAGAAAGAGAGAGTGTGTTGTGAAATTAACATTGTTATTCCAAATTCTCTGCAACAACAACAAAATCTGGAAGGAGGAGGAGGGGGTATTTTGGACTCTGCTCAAATTTCTACATGTGGAAAAAGTTGAGGAGGAGGAGGGGAATAATAACAACTCTGTGCTATGTAGGAAAATCGGAGAAAGTAGTCACATTAACCTGGTTATAGTGGAATGGTGTGCGAGTGTAAAAGCTGTATGTATTGTCGTGTACAGTACACCTTCAAGAATAAGGGCTAAAGGGAAAGGCTTTGTAGTAACAAATAACAATTAAATTTCACCATCTTCTCTCTCTCCCCTCCTCTCTCAATATTGAGCTTCCAAGAAATCACTCATAAATCACACGATAAGCACCGAAACAAAGTTGATGAGGGGAAACTTTTATACTATGACAAAATACACGAAGTACTCCGTTGTACTGTACATATGTCAAGCTTATGAGGAGAAGGAACACAAAATATTCACTACGCCCTCCGCCTACCTCACACTACCATGGAATAGAGATTTTGTTGGTGGTGGTGTGTGTGTGTACACAATTTTAATACTCTTTTTAATAGCAGTCCTCCGCCCGAAAAAGTTTTCTAAAACCACAAAAACAAAATTAAATTTCTTTTCCTCCTCCGTACACAAGAATTCAAGGCAAAAGCTAAAAGCTACCAAATCTCTCCGCACATAAACACACACACGTCGTACATACTCAACACGAAGAAGAAAGATTTAGGACCAAAAATAGGAAACTGTACCACACACACACACACCCGCAGGTAGGGATACAAAAACAGTCTGAGTGAAAAGTGGCGTGCAATTTTCTCTCTCACTTTCTTGAAATCCTCCTCCTTTTTTCTCAACCTACAAGATAATACTTCTCTTCTCCTCTTCAAGATGAAAAATCCTTTCTGACAAAGATCTATAACCACACACTTACTTTATTATCATTAAGATTGCTTTCAAAAGAGAGAGAGAAGGAGAAAGTAAGGTAGGTACATGCTGGAGTGGTAGACTCACGTCTGAAGAGAGAACCCTGCTGGAACACTAATTAATTGATGTTTCTCACGTGAGAATCATCTCATCTTATAGATCGTCAATCGTCTAGCCAGCCTCACTCCATAACTAGTACAGTATGATGATCATTGATCATGCATCCTTCTTCATACTTATTCCTCATCCTTATCCCTTTAGGAGACTCCACAGTTTCAATCCAGAATAAGACAGTAATGAAATCTGTCTTTCTACCTCCAATATGGCTTGACCAATTACTACAGAAACAGAAGCAAAAACACAGAAGGAGGAAACTGTATCAAATTTTGAACACACATTGTAAGATAGCTGACTTATCTAGAAGTCAAAATGCTTGACAGATTAAATTAGTTAATGCATATGTACTCCATACTTCTCTGTGTGCCTTTACATACATGCCATTGCGACTAGTGCCTACCCTCATTAGTTTAGTTTCCCTTTTAGAATCACATTAATAAGTCGGAGCAGCAAAGCGAAACGTACAATAATCGTATCAAAACTACATGATTCTCTGTACACATTTCGTGACGTCAGTCTCTGGTATTCTCTCATGGATTGTTGTGACTCTGTCCTTCCTCTGCACTTTGTAAAAACAGAATGAGAATCATCTTGTGTGTGTGCATGTAAATATTAAAGACATTTTGAGCATAACATAGTGTACCCCTGATGCAGAATTAAATGTACCAGTGGGCTCATCATCATCTCATCTCCCTGTCATGACACACACTCAACTATGTACACACACGACAGACGAGATGTGATGAGAGAGCGACACACACACACACGTCTACACAGTTGTCACAAGTTGACAGAGTTACTTCCTACACTATTTTTAAAGCATTGACACGAGCTTATACTGTGTAACCGGATATTTTTTGGAGGAGAGCACAAAAAACACAAACATATGCAAAGGGACACGAAAAGGGTTGGATGGATGCAATGCCAAATTGCAAAGAGGGACAGTCAAAATGCAGTCCCAATGTCCTTGTTGAATTATAAATGATGTCGTGTGGAATCACATTTATATATACCCTCGTCCCTCTCTCCTACACACACACACAGGACAAATCGTACAGTACACTACCCCACTACTTACTCCCACTGCCATCACACAAGCAAAAAACACATAAAACACGTCATGTCATCAACCATCCTACCATAATATCCTGTCACCAAGAAGAAAGATACGACATATAATTATTTGATAACATTTGCAAAATTTGAGTCAGTTCCCCTCACCCTCCTTGTCCCCCTTTTCGCCAGACTCTATTATGAACAGTCAGAATTCTACAAATATTGTACATAAAGGGAGGAGGAGGAGGAGGACACACGTACAAGCCATTATTATTGTACCTTCCACCCACCAATTTGACTTCTCCTCCTTTTTTTCCTCATAAATGGACAATGTTATGAACAAAGCTATTTTGAACCATTTTCCTACACAATATTGTCTGTTTCAGGTCTAACGTTTTTCGGAGGACAGAGAAGAAATAGGAGGACTCTCTGTAGACATGAGAGAATGAGACCAGTCCTCCATATTACTCATACATATGACATGACTCTGTCTCCTTCTGTTCCTGCATGAAGAATGAGGACACACGAGACACAGAAATGACTAAAGATTGGAGTGACAACCCAAAAAATTGGGTTTGAGGAATATTAGAGTACATTTCCCTCTTTTTTCGAGTCTCCTCGACATTTATTATTATTTTAGCAAGTACGGCAAGACTCTACTGTATAGTTCACGTTGTGTGGGTTCAGAGGACAAAGATGAGGGCGGCGGAGGCGGGTACACACGTATATATATATGTGTGTGTTACATGGATATTTTATTTAAAATAAACAATAAAAGGATAAAGCTAGAAACTCCGTCTTCACTCCGGCTTCCCTCCCTTCCAACTCATCCTCTTCTAGTCATTCTACTAAAGAGCTACATTTACACTGTCACTCTAGAGTCGTCGTATGTGTGTGTGTGTTTGTGTTGTTGAATGTCTCTCTGCCACTTTGACGATCGTCTGACGGGACTCTGAAAGGGACGTTACCTACCTAGCTTCCTTTCTTTTCTCCACAGCACTGTGTGTGCACCAGTGGCAGCGGTTTTCCTTATTTGTTTACACTCTGGTTCTCTCAACCCGTCATCATTATCCGAGAATTTTGAGAAGAGAGACAGAAGGGGGAAAAGAGAACCTTACTGTTTATTTTAACATTAAAATTTTATATATTTTTTCTGCAACTCTTCCTCACTCCTCCACTCCCACTTTCCGACTCTTGTACAACTCTAACTGCCGGACTTTTGTCTTCATTACATATCACGTGTAATGGTGAGTCTCTCTCTCTCTCTCTCTCTCTCTTGAGTCAACAGAGCTTCACCGAGTTCGATGTACTATTATGTGTAGTTACTCCTTCACATCTATATGATGTTTGGGATAAAGCGAATGTGCCAAAAAAAGTTTGAAACAAAACATTTTTTCCATGTACAATACATAATTCGTACTGTATTTATATAACAATTTTCTTGTGAAATACAGAAATACAAGCTGTCCATTCTTTTGGAAGAGGAGGGTGCACACATTTGAAGGTGTATTTGGAGTATCATGTGTTCTAAAGCACATATACTTTTATGTTTAGCTGAAATCCTATAGTCTTCATTCATGCTACGACTTTCTGGATTACTTCAATTATTTCCGTTAGCACATTGCGGCAAGACAGCCGTGTGTGTGTGGATGTGTTGAAAAAAACAAGCTCTCTCTCTTGTTTTTGAACTGGCAGGTTGTGTACTCGTACTCTGCTCTGTTATTGAAGCACACACATATATAGCCAGCGTCAAGGTACATGGTTCCAACAAACACATCCACACACACACAGGCACACACAAGGGAGTATGAATACTTTTACACAAGTAGACACTTTGGTCATTCCAAATTTGGCCATGGAATGACTGAAAGAATCAATACTCTCGTCATTTGATGATACTTGGACGTGTTGTACTGTATGGAAAACTCGGGCTCTCTCTCTCCAAACAAACACACACACACACAGATGGACAAACATATTCTCTGTGTACGTGTATGTGTCTGTGTTAATGATGTATGTGTGATTGTACACAAAAGTTTTTTTTGTAAAGGCCATGTTTCGTCCCTACCGGATTTTCCCTGGGATTTTGAATTGAGGAAAGAACTTGAGATCCTTTGATCAAAAAACATGGACAGTTTTCACTCCGTGACTTTCAAACCATTCACATTGTGACTAAACCATTCCACACAAAATAGACGTGACGTAATGTTGTTGGGCACTTTAAAACGTGTCGAAAGTCACTGATACAAGCAGGAGGAACGGAGGCAGGTAAAAAGACTCAAGTGGACATAGAAATTTACTCAACGTAAAATTAAGGAGGGACAGTCGACAGTCAGCACAAAAATTCCCTCTAATTTTGGATGGAGAAAAGGTGTAGAGTGTGTTTGTACGGACAATGTGTGCTGTAATTACATTATTAAATACTAATTGCAGAATTTCCCCCTCTCTGCTTGTAAATAATCAACGTTCTTATCGATTAGGGTACGCTGGTCATGTACACGCACAAACAATGCAATGCAGTCAACACACTCCCTGTTTAATGATGAAGACCCCAAAATGTTGGGTTCTACATTAACTCTCCTCTCTATCTATCCCCTCTTCCCCTCACACACTCCTACACGAAGAAGAGGATGATACTCAATTCCTGTTTCCCAAATTAAAACCTTCGTCCGTATATTGTGTACTCAGGGACGCGTGTGTGTGTGGTTTTACCAAAACAGTGCAGTTCCCAGTTTCCTGAGAACCACTTTAAATCATGATAGTAATGACACTGCACCTTCACTACAAATTATTAGTCGTTGGTGTTGCGTTTGGCTTGACTGGAAGCGTGTGCTGCTCAAGTTTCTGCATAACATTTTTTGTGACTAACTGTAATAACTCAATTAAATACAAGGATAAACTTATTTTCCCATCCACTCTCTCTCTCTTCTCCTCTCCAACCTTCCATGAGCATCATCAAAAATTCTGTCTTTTTTCCTACAGCATAATATAAATACAAAATGTGGTCGTTACACACTCAACGTGGACGCGTGTGTGCGTGTGTGTGAGTTTGTGGTGAACGAAGTAGACACATACTGAGAAAAAGAAAAAGAGCGTGGGAGGGGGAAATTGGTGGAGAAATTGAACGGACGGAGCAATTCCAGGATGACTCAACTGGGGAAAACCCGGGTTGAGAATTTCCCCTTCTCTTCATCGCATCCATTCCGATAGTGTATTAACGTTAGGGATGTCCAAAATTGTCTCTGCCTGTAGATTTCTATTAAGGAGCCAATATATTTTGTATTTAATACAAGCAATGAGAATGTCCTGATTCCACCAGCTCCACTTACCACACACACAGACACACACACATGTACAAAATTCAATTTCTCCTGGATGGCAGGAAGACTGGGGACTACATTTGGCAAACAGCAAAGCCCACACACACATACACACACAACCGACCATTTCCAGCCAATAGTCTCAAAGTTGAGAGTCTCCGTTATAAACCAATTACAACTCAATTCTGGAAAAGTTCTCCAATTTATGTCTTCTCACATTATATGACAGAAATAATATTATATCATCTACCTCTCCTCACATATTGTATATTATATGGTATGTGGAAAGTTGGGTTGTCGAGTGACTTTTACATTATTACGGACACGTGGAGGGAGGGAGGGACGGGAAGAAAGGTAAGAGAGAGAGAGGGAGGAAAAATCCAAGTAGCAATTTAAATAAAAATAGAGAGAGGAGAGAAGGAGGGGAAACATCGTTAGGGACTTTCCCATCCTGGACGACATTGGAGTGCTGCTCTAAAAGCCAAATTATATAGAAAATAGAATGAGTTTAGTCTACCTTCCTTTTCCGCTCTCCTTTCCGAAGAATAGGATACTCACGACTCTGTTTTTTTCATTTAATGGCTATCTCCTCCAGGTAAATTTGCGAAAGGCCTTTCTCCCTCTCTCCCTCTCTTTCCCTCTCGTCCAATATCTCTGATTGGATTGAATGCTACAGTGAAACTTGATTATTAGATAAACCCCTCGAATTTATTGACTAGTGAAAAAACTGACATGGGGAAAAAATTATATCAACAACTTTTAAGTAACTTCTCCAGACTCCAAATTGTACCACCACACACGCAGACACACACACGTAGTTCCCACAATTGGTATATCCAGGTTTGACTGTACTGCTACTACATGAGCAGTCCCACGCGACTCAAGGAAAACAAAAAAAGAAATTGAAGAATAAAAATAGAGGAAGGGGGAAAAGTTGTGAACAGGCAAAGAATAAGAGAGAGAGAGAGCGAGGGAGGGAGAAAAAAAATTATGAATGGTCAATAGAATTTATATTTGAACAGTTCTCCAAATCTAATGACGATACAATATTACAATGTGAAAAGTCTGGACGAAGAGAGAGGGAAGAATTCTGATGAAATTTTATTTTATTCGTCACGCAATCATCCGATAAAATCCTATTTGCAACCTTCCGCCTCAGTTCCCCCACTCAATGTACATAATAAATCTTTGCAACTTGCCACCACCACAAATGGATTCCCAAATAAAAAAAAAGTGGTGCGTGTTGTCAAAAATCATCTCCACTCAGTCTAATGTGTTAGTGTCAAACCTCACGCCCTCCCAGAATACCCTTTCATGTGCCATTATCCAAGGAGGATGCAACTAATTAGGGAAATTATTCCCAGAAAAAATGGAATAGATAATGGAACAACGGGAGAAAGGTTCTTCCTTTTGTAATTCATTCACTAAATTGCATGTGGCAATTGTAAAAAGTAGTCAACTTGGAATAGAAAATCGTTACATGATTTATATCTTGACATATATTTTCACAAAAAAATATTTGGTTGGGGAATATTTTAGCAAAAAAATTAATCAGAAATTGGCAATTAAATCACCAAAAAGCAGAATCAAAGTTGGAGCCTTGACACGTGACTCCACAGCCACCCAGCCATGTCTACGAAACTGTGGAAAGGAAGACAATAAAACATCTTGAGAGAGTGTTTTTATTATCCTCGACTCACAGCTCACCGGTGTGACGCAATTAATGACTTTTCGTGTCAGTCTGGAATAGCCTATACAATTTCATCAGAGACTCAGCATGGGATGCGAAGACATGCAGTTTGCTCGTCAGTTGTTCCCTCTCTACGTCACACCCACACACACACGAGAAAATGAAGGGAAATGAAGGGGAAAAAGTAAACCGTACATATAAGTATAGGCACACACATCCATGTGTGTTGTAAGAGTTGTGAAGAAATCTGAGAGAAATTAGTGAGAGAAAGGAGTCACTCTACTACATGCAGTGTGTGTGTGTGTGTTTGTGAAGGCAGAGAGTTGTTCCTTCAATTCAAACAGTTGGAAGGAGGGCTAGGAGTCGTGACTGAAACCAATAGAACTCATCGGATCTGGTATTTTTGGTCGTTTGGGCTTTGATCCTTGCCACATACTCTCTTGATATTCTCCAGAATGGGATTTCTTAAAGGTTGTCCAAAATTCTCACAATGAGCGAGAAAGAGAGAGGTTGAAGGTTTTTGGGCAGGCCAAGTCGTAATTCTTAATACCATTAGCAAATAGAATAGTAGGGCATTTTATTTTTGCAAACTCGGATGGATACAAAGAGAGAAAGTATGTGTGTGTGTGGATCAATTTAATGTTCGTATATCAGTGTCAGGATGGATTACACTCTATATAATGTATTATCAAGTGGTTTTCTCCCTTTCTCTCTCTCTCTTTCATATGTACTTCCTGGATGGTTAGTACTTGAATGAAAAACTCTGCATTTGGTGAGAAGTTGTAATATCCTGGGTCAACCTTCGCATGCACTGCACAACCTTGTTTTTTGTGTCGGGATAATCATGATTGCACATGTTACAGCTACAGCTTTATACTCCTAGGGAGTTTCATGCACACACATAAATATCCTTGCATTCCTTGCCCAAGTCACAAACAGAGGCGTCCTCGAGAAAATGTGTTGCGAGGAGAAAGTGAGAGAGAGAGAATGAAGAAAATTCGAACAAACTTTGACACAGAAACTGTGAAACATTTTGAGTGAAGAGAAGTTGAACTGTGTGTGTGAAAACAGAGGGAATCCACTACACACACATAATAGTATTGAATATGGAAAAACTCGGTTTGGAAGTGAAGGAACCACGAAAGGCTTTTAACTGTTGATTGGATTTTGAAGAAGAAAGGGAGTCATGTTTGTAATGAAATTGGAATTTTCAATGCATTACTTAATCCTCACACGCACAAGCAAATTCAAAATACGGTCACCTCCTCTCTTTCTCCTCCTTTCTCCTCGATGCTCCACTCAATAAAACTTTTTGACTTTTGTTTTCATCCTCTCATCACTCAGCCCTGTCACTCCACCCCTTGCGTGTGATGAGTGGAAAGCCGTGTTTCAAAAAGTCATTCTCAACTGAACCCGCCATTTATACGTGTCAATAGTAGCGAATACTTTTAGGAGACCCAAGTTAAAATATTTGTGCACAGAATAGTAGTAACCCAAATTTAGTCAATATTCCAGAAAGAATGGAACACTCTCTTTTGATGGTGGTGGTCAGTTATCTAATCTCCTTGCCCATACATTCCAAAAATATTAGCTGACAACAATGAATTCAGCTACTGTTTGTTAAACTCCCAGTTTTCAAACTATTTTACATTTCCCCATTCCACACACACCGCGTCCAAATTGTACGCACTCGTATTGATCCTCATCTCGTTTAATAATGTATTAGGGGTGACAGAAGAGGTGGAAGGCTGAAAGCCATAAGTCGATCCATTTGTATCATGTATTCATGGATGGTTACATCATCATAAATGTATTGAGTATGGTCTCTCCTCTTGACACACTTGCCACCATCCTCCTCTCCAGACACACACACTCCTCATCCTGTGAGGGGTATGTGTGTGTTGTCGAGTCTGTATATCACAGTTTACACTATATTAAGTTTTGTCATGCCATCATTCCTTGTGAAAGGAGGAGGAAGGAGGAGGAAGGAGGAGGAAGGAGGAGGAAGGAGGAGGAAGAGCATCTTACACATGGTCCATAAAAGATAAAAGAAGAGAGTATAAACGCCATGAATAAGACAGTTTTGAATGTACCATCAACTGTGATAGTATGAGACACATGGTTAGACAACACACACTCACTCACGTATACGGACACACGGAGGAGGAGGAGGAGAAAGATGTAAAATACGCATGAATGCGTTACATAACTAGGATGATTACTACCATTCTCCTCTCTCATTCTCCCTCTCTTCATATCCTATGCATATGGTCTTGGTCTTGAGGGAGAATCTCCTCCTCCATTGACTTAGACATCATTTTGTTGTCTCTCTGTCATATCCTATTTTACTGACTCCCCCTTCTCTTCTGACACTCTGTATGTACTACGCGTGTGTGTGTGGTGTGTGCATAAAGCCTCGGTTATGATATTGACTATGGTGTGTGACTACGATAAGGCTTCACAATGTCTCGTTGTCTTGTCTTCGTGAATGAATGGGGAGCTGGAAGTGGTGAATCTTTGAAGATGAAACAAGTTTGCACGCACCCACACCCACATACACACACGTAGAAAGAGAGAGGGAGAGAGGGACAGAGAGAGACAAGGGAAAGGAGGATGGGGAACACAAAGATGCACTAAGCTAATTTGATTCAAGATTAGAAGGGAAGAGAAAGAGGGGAGAAATTCCTTGGATGCTTCTAATTCTAACTTCTCACTCTTATTCCCAGTCAGGAGGAGAGGAAGGGAGTCAGAGTCGGAACTGGAGGAATGGAATGGAATGAGGGAACTGAATTTGATCGACACGGAAGGAGTCCAACTGAAAGAAATCAAATTAGTTCTACTCTCCCTCCCCCTTCTCCTCCTCTACTCTCCCCCCATGGCACTGAAGGGAGGGGAGAAGAGGAGGAAGGAGCCTTGTTAATTCCTTTGACTGTGTGTGAGACGGGGAATGTGGAGACGGGCAAGTCAATCCCACTGTACACTCCATGACAGTCTAATTAAGAACTACAATCTCCAACACAAACATTGTCCGCGGCAATCAAATCATCCGAGTCAATCCAACCAATCAACAACAATACAACTGTGAAATAAAGAACAGTACAAAGAAACAGATATCGTTCCTAAATTGAGCTCCCCTGTCATCTC
Source organism: Pygmarrhopalites habei (assembly GCA_009870185.1). Classification (NCBI taxonomy): domain Eukaryota; kingdom Metazoa; phylum Arthropoda; class Collembola; order Symphypleona; family Arrhopalitidae; genus Pygmarrhopalites; species Pygmarrhopalites habei. Next base: position 42,455 of record WJFB01000540.1, read on the forward strand.
CTCCTTTTTTCTTTCCATTTTCCCCTAGAGCTGGAAAGGGAGGTGGCATGAGTTTTATATATACTGCCTTATTTTTAAGATGAATTGAACTTTCACCACAAAAAATGAACATTTGGATTGTCTCTTATTTGTATAGACATTTGACAAAAATTAGTCAATAAAATTGCACGTCTTTGACAGAATTTCCTAGCGGTTATTTCTGTTGTCTTCAAATCTTCAACTACACAGCTGTCTATTATTAAACTTGGCTATTATTCGTACACTTTGCTATGTCGCTCTTTAAAACTGGAAAGAAAAAACAATTCTGTTCAGCTTTTCTTGTGCTCTACCTCTCGCTCATTTAATTTTTAGGTCTACTTGGTTCCAAGTTATTGAATTTATGGTCCTTCAAAAAATCCTCTCAAGAAACGTGCACGACTGTGACTGTGACTACATAAAATGAGATAAAACAGTATTTTTTCCCTCCCACCTTCCTTGAACTGTGTGTGTGTTTTTGTGGGGGAGGGGTAAATTTCAAGTTACCGATTGAAGCAGCATGGTAACACAAAATAATAAAAGGGACATAGTCTCATAAAGATACGGTGGAGGAGGAAGGGAACGTGTTTAATCTGGCAGATCTGAGGCTGAAATTAGAATGAGTAAAGAATTTATTTCCGTTACACCTGAGCTCAGACCCAAAATCCTTTGGTGCACGCCAACCCCTCACAAATTGAATTGAATTGGAACGACGAAAGGATGGATTATACGACGTCATCGTAACCTGCTACATTTAAATGTGTATCCCTCCTCCTCTTACCTGCATTGTAACACAATTGTGTATACCAACACAAACACACACGACTGTGTGGTTGAGTCGTATAGTTTTTTATTGTTTAATTTAGTATCGCCCAAGCAATTTAGATAACTATTCTTAGATTTGAAGACTGCTCCACACACACACAAACATGTAGCCTACACAAATTGACATGGAATTCCGTGAGGAAGGAGGTAAAAATAAAAAGGGGAAAAAGTCTTACAAATAATCAAATGTTTCTATGCCCCTCTTTTCTTTCCCCCTGACCACTCGTAACTCAAATAGACTCCTCTAATAGAATTCTTTATTTTGTTCTTAACCTGTCTCTCTTTATCTCTGGCAAAACAAACTACTACTGTTGTAATTTACAACTTGCTGGTCTCAGCAGAGTAGACAGTGAGTGAGAGTATGTGTGTGTGGGGGGTGGGGGGGGGGGGGGGGTGGAGTGTGGGATGTTTTTATTAATAAAATTTAATATCCGTGAGAGAGTCCTTGTCCAATGATTCATTGGAGAATTTTCATCCCTCTTCAACCATTTCAGCTGACAGAGTCAATTCTCTTTTCAATCATCACCACTGAAGGAAATATGATTTTACGAGTGATGGATGAGACACACACACAGTAGGGGGGACAATAAAGGAGATGATGGCAAACATCTTTTCCTAATCTAATTAAAATGTTATTCAATACTCCTTCCCTTCCTTATTACTTGGAAACTGGAGGAAAGGCAGAGAAGATGGAATGGATTGAAAATTTCATTTAGACATTCAACTTCAAAATTATTAAATTATTTAGGAGAAAGAGCCGGATGACGTGTCAGGATGTGAAAGGAGGATTGAAAAGATGATCACACGAGCTTTCATCCACATCTCAATACAACACAAAAGACAAGGGAGGAGAGAGGAGGGAAAGTCGTATGGAGAAAGTAGTATAAATTTTCAAAGACTTTGAAGTGTACCATTTGTAAGATGAATAATTATGAGTGTGCATTACTTTCTCAACATTCTCGGAATCATATCCTATTTATTTCCAAGTAGTGAAAGTAGAGTCAAGTCTACAGACGTCATAAGTGAAAGTGTGCCAATCAAAGAAAGTCTCGACTGGCAGGGTAAACCTCCTTTTCCTTGTACAGAGGATTTATTTCAAATTCAATTAAGACATCCAACACTTATGATTATTTAATTCAGACAAATATGACTTTCACTCAAACATTTTGCCATTGTTGTAACACCATCAATTTTAAATGGAAGAGACGAAGTTTAAATGACGTAATTAATTTATGTAGCGTGTGAGGAGTACACGAGAGGTAGGTCAAATATGTTACGAATTAAAATTAGAAAAGAGTACAAATATTGCTTACCATTTTCCGCATATATTCAAGAAAGGGTCGTGCACACACACAAATGGATTTCTCCTTGCACCCACACCCACACACACTCTCTCTCGCTGAACACACGCACACGCACCCAAAGTGTAAAGTCTGTGGTAATCGGAAGTTATGAGAGACGGACGTTTTTCTTTGGAAATGACTGTCAGGGTGATGAAATGTAAGTGTCAGAGTAGCTGAGGAACACAGACAAAGAACAGAGACGGTGTGTGCAGGAGTGGTGGCGGGAACCAAAACCCGGGGATTTTGGAAGGGAATACTTTGTCTTGCTTGATTTCTTCTCCTCTTATAATGTATATTACCCGTCACTATGTAAAGCTTTCGTGTCCTTTTTTGTCACAAAAGCCACGCTCCTCACCCTTCCTCCTCTTCTCTCACCCAGTTGGTGGGTGACTAACGTTGTACGTCTCTTCCTTGTTGTGTGAGTATCTATCTATCCACACACATAGACACACACACAGACGTAGACACTGTACAACCGACTGGAGCAATGGATGGAGTCTTGTGGTGGCCTCAAAACTGTTCCTCTACTCCTTTTCTTCTCGTCGTCATGATGAGACTAGAGCTGAATTTCCACACTGCAGAGCAAGAACAAAGAAACCAGTTACACAGTCACTGGGCCTGAGAAACACACGCAGAGAGAGAGAAAGGAACAGAGGAAGGAAGGAGGAGGAGGATTGAAGGAAGGGAGTCTAGAGATTTCAAACAAATGTTTAAACTTGAAAATCTTTCCTCGTCCTTTCCATTATTTTCCCAACCATCACACTAAAAGTCTCTACCACCCGCTTTCTCTCCCTCTCTCTCTTCTCATTCATTCATTGATAGGAGTGAGTGTGGGCGGAAAAGCCTTTGGAGACCCTTCCGTCTAGTCTCACTCTTCCTCCTCCTCTCCTCATCCTCCTACCCGTCAAACATCCCAACCACTAATCTTAATGACTAGTGGCACTATTAATACTGTCATTTTTTATATTTTTCTTCTTTTCCAGTGGAGGGTCTTCACTAAAGAAAAAGAATTTCTAAGGGAATTGTTCAAGACTTCGACTTTTCCCAGAGAAAACCAGGAAATTTCTTTAAACCCGACATCACTATGAATGCTCAGTATGCACCGTGCTCTCATTTTTCTTTTTAATCCATCATTGCAAATTACATTCCAGGACTAGAAAACTCTACTTAAAAATTGGGCTTTTGAATACAAATCGCGTAAGGTGGATCTAGAGAGGCAATTTTCAAATTGTCCTGTGGTATTAGGAAGATTAATAAATCATGTAGGACAATTGTACAGATAAAATTTTGTAAATTTTGTTTAAAAAAATAAATACAGGACATTGGCTTTTTAATCAATACGTGTCAATCGGCAGACATGCAAAGAAGGGAAATTATTTTTGTCAACTTACCATGTGAACTCCAATCACACTTATCTCAACACAACTTATCAAGATGTACTCGTTCTGTAGTTTTTTCACTCAACCCGAGAAATTAATCAACCAACACTTTGTCCCACTATCCCGTTACACTAACCCCGCTTTATTTTTTCCGATTGTTCTACACACGGGGGACTTTGACACGTGCCACAAGAATTTGATGACAAAAACTTTTTCTTTCTGAAAAAATTTCTTTTCAAGAATTGCCCACAAAACTGTATCTCCCCTTTGCACTTTTATTCACAAATATAAGACACAATACCACAAAAATGACACTCTGGCGAGTGATCAAGTTATGTCAGGTCATGACTATGACACTCTTGGAAAAAAATTGAACGGCACAAAGAAGTAAGGGGCCAAGTTGTGTGTGTGTCAAATGAAATCAGTTGAATGGAGAAAGGCGGACGTGCTGTGGAACGAAATTAAGGTGTCTACAATGAGTAAATAGAGGCGACTATGAAGAAAAGAAAGAGGATTGATGGGAGGACTCAATTGTATATTGAAGAAGCACAGAGATTGAGGAAGAAGAAGAAGAAGAAACGACGAGGACGAATGTTGTTGAATGTTGAAGGGAGGTAGGCAGTCGAGGGAACCGGAGCGAAAGACGAGAGCAACACGACTGACTGCTTACTCGCTGGAAACACGCGATCAGACTGACTCAACACAGAGTAAAATCCTGGGCCTTGTACTCTTTCTCTCTTTCGCTCCCCATGTGTGTGTGTGTCTGTGTGTCTTCCGTACTATAAGGCCGTGTGTTAGTCTGTGTATTTGTGTGTGTGTGTGCTAGTGGGAGCTTTTCCAGGAGCTTGACATGCATGCGAACCGCATTTAAGAGCAGTAACAGCTCTGAGTGTTATGTCGATATTGTTTCCCGTAGCCCCCTTTCCCCTCCACCATCACCATCATTCCCTCCCCACACACACACACAATCCCTACTTCCATATGTATATATCCATGACTGGGAATAATCGATAGCTAAGAATTTTTTATATATTTTTTGAAAGAAAAAAAATTGAAGACTGGAACCTCTTAGATTCCCTCCAAAAAATTCAAGGTGAGAGTCCAAGAGGGGAACAATGGGAGAAATTCTCTTTTTGAGATACCTAAAAACATACTCAAAGAGACAGAGACAGAGAGACGTGTTTGTGAGACAGAAAAGAGAGGAGTAATAGCAAAAGGTGACACAATTGTAAAGGCGGGATATCCATATGCATTCCGTTGAAGCCGGTGTGCAAATGCAATTCACTTTGACTTTGGAAATTTGGAAATTTTCTTCACACACACACACACGCAGACACACACAGACACACAAGTCAAGTCAAGCCATGATATACAGAAAGAGTGAGACCTACGTCCTCCTCTTGGCACTCTACCCGAATTTTTCCTCCTTACCACCGTCCTCCGAATACATACATGTCATCCATTTTTTATACCGGCACATTACATAATGCATTTGATGGAGCTTCTTCCAATCCTCCCCCTCCTTCTCTCTCCCTCTCGTACACACACAAATACACAGGAAAGACAAAACCGGAATTTTTTTTTTGAAGAATTGGCCATGGAATATCCAACACGGGAGGGCAAATTAGCTAGCAATATCTTACCATCTTGTACTTTCGTTTCCATCTTCCTCCTTTTCTCGTTAAGAATAAGACTAGTCTTGTCTACCTCTTCCTCATATTTTCTTTCCCTTCCTCCAAGTGACTCTCTCTCAAAGTCCCTTGGTAAACTTTCCGTTTGTCAGAGAAACATGATATTTGCATCTACCTCTTACGCTCTCCATCATTGAGTATGACAGTCCCACTCTTCCTATTTGCCAATTTAGCATCGTAAAATAGAGATAAATGTATTTCCCCCCTCTCTTTCTTATTCCTTCTTGATCATGTGTCCCATTACATTGTCGCAACGAACCCACACATAAAAAACACTCGAAAGAGGGGAAGGAGTATGGATATTTTTCAAAAATGTATATTTCCTCTATTTGTACAAATGTTGAGCTTCTACTCTTACCCATGGCCACATTTATTGTTCACATTTTTTGAAAAAAATGACAGGAGAATAAAAAAATACTTCCCTCCCTCAAATGAACCTTTCCATCCAGGAGTAATGCACACAGAGTACGTTTTGTGTGCCTGGTTTATCCATTAGAATGGAACTATCGTGTGAGCACCTTTTTTGACACAGTTGAGTCTCGGTCTACCCACACCATGTAATCATTCCATATTGAATAAGTGCTAACTTTTAAGTTAACACAGGGAAGCACGAAAGGTTACTACGATGAAAAAATAATAATGAAACACACACACATTTCACGATAGTGAAATACTTTTTGGACACGTCATCCCCCCAGCTCTTGTCATAATCAAAAAAAGTATTTTTCATGATATATATATTTAGCATGAAATGAAAAGGAAAATGTACGGCCAATTGAGATCAAAACTGGTATGCCGTGTGAGGTCTAACTACCTAGTCGTTCAAAAAGGTGGAAAATTTTCAATGTCAGGAAGAGGAGGAGGTGCTAAATAGATATTTTATATGACTCGGAAAAAAAATAAAAATGTTTGAAACCACTCAGAAAAATTTTGATGAATGGAGTGGGACAATCGAAATGTCACAACCAATTCAATATAAACCCTCCTCTTCCTCTTCCTTATAATCCTACACACCTTCATACAAAAACTTAGGACTGTTTTAATTCTTGTTTCAAAATGAGGGTGAGAAAGAATGGGAGAAAAGCCCGAGTCCAAATTTAGCTAATGGGAGAGGAGAGGGTAAAGTAGGGCAAAAAGTGTGATGATATGCTTGTAGCATACGGACATACATACTCATAATTTCTTATTATCTTTAATATATATTATTCCATATGATTTTGGTCGACTCTCTCCCCTCTTTTCGTGTGTCCTTGTCAAGTCGACCGTGGCTCATTTCCTCCTCGTCCTCTGTTTGATGGAGCTGAGTCGCGGCGTGTAAATGTAAATGGATGCTAATGTATGATACGAACCAAGTTCGCATGCAAAAAACGACCGAACAGAGAGACAGAGGGAGGAGGGTAAGGCGTAGCTGGGAACTCACAATGGACTTCCTAAGTGCTTTCATTCACACAAGGAGGGAGGGAGAGGGAGGACGATCACACACACACACAGTGTCTACCTTACCCACATTCAAACATGTTCCATAGATATTACTACATTACAGTGAATCATACTTGGTGAGGGGTATGAGAGGAGATGCCAAAAAGCGGCTGCTGATGCTGTGTCCCTGTCTTTCTATTTTAGTGTACAGTCGCGTTGCTAAACGTTGTACTTTAACTGTGTTCGGCATGTCAAGTGGACTCGTCGTTTCACTCTCGTCTCATAATCATATGATGTGTGTCTCTGGGTGTGTGTGTCAGAATGACTTTACATCCCCAAATTTGACAAGTTCCTACTTGACAAGCTGTACTCCCTCTCATAGTGAACTAACATGATGACTCTCAAATAAATTATGAGTGTCTATAAAACTTTGGATGAGCATCTCTTCCTTTTTTGTTCCTGGGTACGTGCGTGTCAGGGTGGGTGGTCTCTTGTGTTTTTAGAGGCTTCTAAAAAAATTTGGATGATTCTTTTTATGGAGCTATAAGGAGGAGAGGAAAAGATGAGGACGATGAAGACGGGAAGGGGGAATAGAAATTGTTGAAAAAATATATAGGTAGATCATTGAGCTATAGAAAGACTAATCACAATAAGAAGAGACGATGGCTTAGAGGAGAAAAGTAAAGGAAGGGCGAGGGAGGAGAAGAGAAAAGTTGAAGGAAATGGGACTGGAGATGAGATGGTAGATTTTGGATGGATGGGCCCTGATGCATGTGTGAGGGTGAGGGTGTGGGTGTAGAATGGGAATATAGATGGGAAAAGAAGTTAATAGGAAACTATTTCATAGGTACTTTTGATAATGATGAAGATGGAGGAGGAGGAGGGAAAGGAGGGAATTGTGTTGTACAAGAAGAAAGATTGAGAGACGGAGAGAAAGTGAGAGGAAGAGGACAGGTGAAATTTCTCTCGAATTCCTTGATAGCCTGTCGTTTATTCAACCAAGTAAAAGGAAAGAAAGTAGGAGAGGAGGAGAAGACGAGAAAAAATTCAGTGTCACTTCTATCGGACGAGGTGGTTCCTCCTTCTCCATTCTCAAAGTCCAAAAACTCCCCATGCACTCACTCACTCACTACATACATGTATAATATACACACGCTACGTACATGTATATATGTAGATATACTCACGAGAATAAAGTCTTCTTTCCTTTCAATGACTCCACACTCTTCAGTCCAGAGTTCCCTTGTTCCATGTGGAGCGTGAAAAGGTTGCTGAATTGGTGAAAGTTTTTTTTGTGCTTGAAATCCTCCTTCTTTCCCTCACTTCTATTGTACTTTCAAAGTTCCGTATAGACACAAAGCATGGAGTAAAAGATATCTATGTATACCAAGTATCCATACAAACACAAAGTACTTGTATGATTAACTGACTTTCCTTGTATCCATCTTTTGATTCCAAGAGTAAAGTTCAAAAAATGCCATACACTCAAAAAAATGTATGGGTATTTACATTGTGTAGTCTTGTGGACACACACTCACACACTGACTGGGATTAAACCATCAACACTACTAAAATCTGGACTAGGTCGGCCACATGTTGTCCCTTCACAAGCACAAAAGGGGAATGTGAATATATCCATGCTGTGGACGTGATGTACAAAAATATATCGCATCAAATGGCATGAGGTTGAGAGAGAGAGCGTGTGTGTAAGTATTAATAAAATACAATTTCAAAAAATCCTTTTGTGACTCGATCACGCTAAGCTCTGTTGTTACAAAAGTAACTAATGTTGTCCAAATATATCACAGGACATGTACTCCTACATGGCTCAATATTTCCTTGATACTCTTCACTACATAAATTCTAAGTAAATAAATAGTATTTCCAATTATTTAGACTACCTGCCATCATTTCCTAGCCATCCAGAGCGAACTGTTGTGTTTGTGTGAGACACAATCATATTCCTACATAGCACAAACATTATTTTATTCACGTGATACTCACTATTTCTCCTGTACTAGAAAAAGAAAATGTACATTAGTTATAACACATGGTAAAAAAATCAATGTCACACACTCCACACTTCCGTCCCTCTCTTTCGTCAACAATGACGATGACCATCATTCTGGAAATGTGAGAATGCACTTTGCACTTCAGTCCATCAACATTTTCTGTCCTTCTACCCATCCAGTTTTTCCATTCTACTTGTACAAAGAAGCATCATTCATTTGATACATGGCGCAACATCAAAAGTTTGCGACACACACACCCATCGTCCCACTTCATGATGGACATTCTAAACATTAAAAATTGACATTTAAAGTGTCAACTTTTTCAAAAAAAACCACCATCATGACATCCTTCTCAGGATAATGTAGTACTTATTATATTTGTGAAAAGGTTTGAAAAATATTTCCTCATTGCATCCTAGTTCAAATGTACACTACAGCAGTGGGAGTGTAATTCTCATTTACAAACGAATGCAACGTATAAAGTTGGCAGTTACAAATTAAAACACTGATTAAGTCTCACGCGCCACACACAACATTCTAAGCTTGTTTAAAATATAAATGAATCCGAGGTCACTCCATCACATCGTCGTCTCACTAGGTATATTTCCTTGTCAAACTTACACAGTGGACATGACTCTTGAAGTTTGTACACAAAGCAGAGCAGAAGCGAGTGTGGACTGGAACTTTTTCTGGACTTACCTAGTGAAAATGGAAACATATGCAGTGACAAGTAAATAAACTCATAACCAAAAGTTACACACTAAGTGTACATCGACAGCCTTGTGTGTGTGTGTCTAGGACACACTGTGCCACTGACCACGTACCACGACATGGCAGGATTGAACTGTGTGTGTACGACTTATGACTAGAGAATTGCAAAACTAGCATTTCTATTTTCACTTGCACATGGCGCCTTTCCCCTCGATCCCCATCATCAGAACGTGTGTGTGTGTGTCGGGGAAAAGTGTGTGGATTGTGTGTGCGTGGCATGGGTAAGTCAGAGAGGACAAGAAAATTACCACAACATTTTGTCTAGATTATACAAACATATTATAAATTTATACAATATTTTCTGCTCTAATAAAATATCTTTTGCTTGTTCATTCAATTCGCCGCTCCACACACACACACACACACACACACAATTTTTTCCTCATCCCTCGATTTTATTCGAAAAAGAGTGTGAGAGAGTAAAGGGGAAGAGGAACACACGTGGCGCTTTGTGATGAGCTAAACGACTCCTCTCCTCTCTGAACTGTATTTGTTATCCTGGAAAAAAACAAGAAATGGTATGACCATGGCTCTACCCATATGTATAATGCGTGGTGTGTGTGTATTGGAAAATAAACTGAAAACTGAACAAAAACACACATTCATGCTCCACCTTTTATTTGTGTACTCAGAGAAGAAAAAAGGAGGATATAACATTGGAGAAAAACGTAGGCTCACACCCACACACATTCTCCTAAATGGGGGAAAGCAATGTGAAAGTGTGGAGAAAATTGGGATACAACACTCAGACATGGTGAAAGCATTAGCATGTTCCTCTGCATGTTCCACAGTCGTTACTCTTCATACTCCCGACTTTTGAATAGAAATGCTCAATCTTTTTTCTGCGGCTAGAAAGCCATTCTTCAAATTCAATAGGACAGGGAGCACACACACACACACATACACACACAAACGAAGAAATGGAGTGAGAGTGGAAATCCAGATAGACTCGGAAACGTTATGTAACAAATGTCCAGAAAACACTGCAAGTCCCCTCCTCCCTCCCCTATCTTTCCTTTTCCTCTCCTCTCTTTCTAAAACCCATATTTATGATCACGTGCCATACTTGTACATTCATTTTTGTGAGTCTCTCTCTTACACACTTTTACTCTCTTTCCCCACACAATGTGATACCGTATCAAGTTTTTTAAAACATTTCTTTCGAATAAAAATAAAAATCCTGATTTCTACTCCCATGATTACGATTTAAAATTGGAGTGCCCAAGTAGAGGGCACACACATAAATACATACATTAATTTAGAAATGGAGAAAGTGAAAGGGAAAGTAAAGGTACAATTTTGTAATTAACAAAAATAATGGAGAGTGCTCACAAACTAATAAATGACAGCTGCAAGATTGAATTTCATACGCCATAAAATAAAATATCGTTGATATCCCCCCAACACACACACACGCACACACACGTACATACATAAGTAAAGTTATTGCGTACTGAATACAGTTGTACACGGAAAAAATCTACCCGCCTGTAAGCCCGCACATTTCCTCTCTCAAATTTTTCAAGGTAATTATCTTGGGTGAAATCTCATACAATCAGCCCTTCTACCTATATTTTTTTATCAAGATGGAAGCATTCCCAGTGACAGGCCAGCATGATTTAACGTCGTCGTCCTCCTCCTCTACCTACTACTACCTTTATAATCTACACACACGTACTTGTGTGTGTGTGTGCCACAACTTTCTTTTTAATTTGCTTAATGTTGTTCCTTGTTCTCGACTCGTGGACTTTGTGTGTGTGTTTGTGACTGTAAGGGAGACTCATAAGCTCATTAATGCCTCGGCCAAAACCAGGGAGGGAGGCTTTTCATGGTTTGGTGGTTGGAGAGAATACATCAAATAGTCATGAATTTGGCTGTGGATACATGTATTACAAAATCTCTACAGTCCTGGCCACACGTATGTCCCGTGAAGACTTTGTGTTTGTGTAGCCTAAATCCATGTGTAATGTGCAACATGGACGTCAAATTTTAATCTACAAACAAATTTTGACAGGGACCCAGTCAAACCCTCGTCCTCCTCCCAAACTCTCCTTCCCCCCCCCCTCTCTCTCTCTCTTCTCAGTCATACAATCTAGACACGAAACTTGAATTTTGAAAATTTCAATCATGATCACCGCCCCACATTTCTCTCCCTTTCCCTTTCCCTCTCTCTCTCTCTGGTCCATTTAGATTTCAAGACAGATTGTCCATTTTTCCGTCCAAAAATTTGAAATGTGAAATTACCAGGGATGTAAAGATAAGAATGAAAATAAAAATTTGCATGTCTAAATTTGCAATTCCTTCTCCTTCCCCTTACCTACTCTATCCAATGTTTCTGGCTCAGTCCAATGTTTAAATCTATTTATTGTATGAAACCTCAAGCTCATTATGCTCCACCGAATCAGAGTATCTTGTTTGATCTAAATTTAGGTAAGCCTCTCTTTCTTTCACGTATACAAACACACACGTACAACAAACTAAACGACTGTGTACAAAAAAACTCGTCATGTGTCTGTTTCAATGATGACTGTCTCTCTTTTCCTTTTCTCTCTACAGTCTTCATATAAATGGAGGGAAAGGTAGTGAAACGAATCAGGAGAAATCCAATCAGCTCAAATAGAATTTTATTCCTTCTTTTCCTTCCCACACAGACATACACACACGCAGTACAAAGTTGATCTATTTCATCTTGATACAAGACAAATTGATTTCCTTTCCGTCCCACTTCCCACTCACAGAGACACAGAGACAGAGACACAGAGAGACACAAACAGAGAAAATAGACTATTGAAAGGAAGGATGATGATGTGGAGACCGTCATGTCTTCACATTCTTTGTATTTTCTATTTTCCATTTATATGAAAGCACACAGAATTCTCTCTTCCTATTTCTTCATTTTCTCTCTCCCCCTTTCTTCCTTTATATTAAAATACATGGGGTTTTAAACCATATTAACAATGTTAAGGGAAGGAGGAAGTGGAGGAGGTCTGATATTGAAGCTTATAAATTATCAAAGGAATCAAAGGGAAAGTCTGAAAGCGACTAATAGTTATCGAGCAAAAAGAGCTCCTGGCTACCCTCCTCCATCACTCTACACTACCCTTGACAAGAGAAGCCCTATAGTAGTATTATTTGTATTTTCAATGTTTGTACAGTCTCTATTCCCGGTCGTCGTCCTTCCTGTCGTCGTGAGAAACTGGTGGCTAAAAGAGAGAGAGAAAATATTTGAAACAACTGAATGAGTTGGTTTGGACGATGAAACACAAGAATAACAAACCACACCGGGAACCGCGGTTCAATTTAGATTCATGTAATCAATAAATTACCAGTGGAACCACATCCACCCTCTCCTCCTCCTTCTCCTCCTCCTCCTCCTTCTCCTCCTCCTCCCATTTGTACAGCCCTGCACTACACATTTACAATCACAGTCCAGCCAACTCTGAACTCGACAGTACAGTACACGTAAATACATACATGTTTTTATTGCATATATGAATAAAGTGTGTTTAACCAGGATTGTACAAGACGTATATAAATTAGGAATGCTTCGAGATGCTCCTTCTGTATTCCATTTCTAACTAACCGATTTCTCCATCTTTCCCTCAACCACACATTCATTAGGGACTGTTAGGGCAATGGAATCCCTCCCACTTCTCTCCATCTCTCTTTCCACCTATAACTTCACAAAAGACAAAGTTTGAGAGAAAGAGAAATACATTAGATGAGGAAAAAGGTTTTTAGAGGGCACACAACATGGACTATGGACTTGAGAGGCTACGACCTCCAAAGCCTGTGTTAGACAAGGGGAGCACTCACCCTGAAACACAGAGTCAGAGTCAGTACAAGAAAGTAAAATCTTGTAAGAGAGAGAGAGAGAGGAGTTGAGAGGCCAAAAAATGTTGTGATTTCTTTCTTTTACATTTTATTTATGATTTCCCAGCACTCTCAACTGACCAGACTTGAGTTGTTCCCTACTTTCTGCTTTCTCCTTCTCTTTTTCTATTTCCCCCCTTTTAACTACCTTCAATGAGAATGGATTTATGTGTGTGGGTTGTTTCTCTAGATAGTTTTTTGTGAGGAAAAAACTATCCTTCACTTTATTCTCTCCTTTTTTTCCTTTTAATGTAGTCATACGTACTCATTTCAATTCTGCATAGTCCGAGCCAGCTCTTTGAACATTTGTTCTGGAGAAAGTCAAGAGTTATAGACGTTATAGTTGAGTCGGAGTCATTGGGAAAGTTTTGTGCATTGGATAAGGCTATCATGTTTCTGTTGTCTTTTGTTATGGACTCAGACTGGAAATATGTACCAAGAAGTACTCATTTTTACACTGTAGAAGAAAGAAAATGGAACATCTGAAATATCACCATCATTCAAATGATATAAAAGGATAGTCATAGTTTACTTCTTTTCTTTTCTTTTTTTTAATTTCCGGTTTTCTTCCCCACGTTCTTGTTGTGTACGCAAATGCTTTTCGGGTCGGCGTACACATCGTACTGAGCCGAAGTATCATAAGGAATGCATACAATAGTAAGATGGAACTTGGAAAATTGTGCAATCTAAATGTTACGCTGGTGCGTCTTTGACAATTAATTGTGATCAGCTGTAATTATTTGTAATAAAAAAATATGTATATGAGACATTTCATTCTCGGTTACAAAACTCCAGCTCACGATATAAAAGTACAGTGTAGTTTCTGTCCCACTCATTTCGTCCTGGAGGAAAATACAATCTGTTGCAAAATGATAGACTCACTCGATTTTTTGCGATTTTAAGGAGTCTGTGATACTATTTGAATATGATGATGGATATTATAGAAGAACTACCTTAATGCCATATTATTCATCCGCAGTTTTCCCACTCTGATTATTTTTTCTTAAAACAATCTAAATTTTGAAAAAATCCATTGTTGCGAAATTATAGGTTCACTTCAAGGCCTGCATATAAATGAGGGGTTGTGATTGAGACAATGTCATATCTTGGTAATCAAAAGTTGGTGGGGACCCTTGAGGACATTTTGGGAAGATTTCACCAGGATCCATAGGGTTGCGTGATGTGGGCGCACACATGCGTCAAAATGGTCATTTCCCATGTAAACGAACGGGAAAACGATGACTTTTTTTGCATCGGGCATTGTGATCGGCAA